>PVKM010008217.1:0-11126 GCA_004027735.1 Carollia perspicillata
AAAAAAAAGATATAGAAAGAGTAGAAACTTTACTTAGCCATGTACACATACATTAAGTTCTCAAGCCCCCAGTGTTGGACCACTGCTGAGCCTCGTTATGAGAACTTTTAAGGCCCCATTGATGAAAGTTGCATAGCTGGAAGAATCATCTTACTGTCACCACATGAGGCAAGAGTCTGCCAGCGTTCTGGCTTCTCTGCCTTAAATATTTGGAGGGAGTCTTGCCCAATGAATAATTCATCAAGATTTTGTCTAAGAATTTCTCCCTAAATTTCATAGAAGTCCCCCTGTAAGCTTTACAGTCATCTTGCTTGATCCTTATAGCACCTTTGCAAAATAGTTGTGCCTGTGAGGTTTAGTCCCCTTGCACACATTGTCAAGATTCAGAGGACTGGAGTGGCCAGCCTGGGAGCTGCCTACTAGTAACTGGTGCTGCCTGAACTAGAACCATGATCCTCTACTGTGCCTGTTCACATAAGGGCTCTCAAAAGATATAAACTGTAATTCAATATATGGTTTATGGTATAGTACCAGGCACTGGCTCATTGTTTTATGAGTCTGTGTTGACACCTAAATATGATGTAACAAAATTCTATTAATAAAATATAATTTCAAATCATAGGATCATATCTATATAGCCATCCTTGCATATATTGTGACACTAGGTAAATCCTTAGGCACTAAGTGCTAAGCAGTGAAGGGAGTTTTTTAGACGTATAAGAAATGGCTGGGCTGGCCCACTCTTCAACAACTTTCCCCAAGGAATAAAAACATTAACATGCAATCCTCACCTATTAAGGACTCTGGCCTATGTCTCTCTGTGATAAGCAGGATTCTAAGATTTCCTTCAATGGTTCCACTGCCTTGGTTGTATACGCTATCTCCCAGTTATATCCAAACAACTATTAATCTAGGTGCTGCTCTGAAATAATGTTGCAGGTGCAATTGATGCCCTTAGTCAGTTTTAAATTAGGGGGAGTATCATGGTGGTCCTTACCCAATCTGGTGAGACTTGACAAAACAGCAAAGACTGAAAGCAACACAGCTTCTCCTGATGATATTGAAGTAGCAAATAACCATGTTATAAACTGCTTATGAAGGAGTAGGGGGTCACATGGCCAAGGATATGAAGGTGGCCTGTAAGAGCTCGAAGTGGCCCCTGGCTTACAGTCAGCAAGAACTCGGCTGGAAGTTTTGCTACTGGAAATAACAGAAATCTGCCACCAACCAATGACCTTGAGAGTGGACCCTAAGACTGAGGTAGGATCTCAGACTTCTTTGACACATGAGTTCCACTTGGGGAAACCTGAACCCAAATTCCTGTTCCATGGAAATTCTGAGATTATTTTAAGCTGCTCAATTGCAGTAATGTGTTACAGAAGAACAGAAAACTTATACACTCTCATGGAGAGAATCAAAACCTTTCTTTAGGTGCCTGTATGTATTATTTAATCTTATATTTCATACCCCACCCCGCCCTGAGAATGACAGAAGTCAGTCCATCTCTTCAGTCACAGCTCTGAGCTTTCTGCTCTGCTGTGAATCACGGGTTTTCCACCAATAATCCTCCTCCTGACGCCCCTGACCAACACACACACACACACACACACACACACACACACACACACACACACACGGCTCATTTGGAAACTTTTCGTGGTAAAAACTTGCTTCCTGATTCTAAACCTTTCTCCTTGCATCATACCTTGAGATTTGGCAAATCCACTCAGCAAGGGATGGGACATCAGAACACTGTCAGGAGAATTTGTATCTATGAAAGCATGGAAGGCTTAGGAATAGAATAGAAGTCATAAGGAATAGAACAAAAGTCCTAAAAATTATTTCAGATAGCAAGATGAAGACAGGGGAAATCTGGGGGAGGGCAGATGCAGAAGTGACTGTTACATCTGAAATCAAACCTCATGGCTACAGGTGAGGTTAGTATTGCAAAGCAGGTATGACCCAGGATATACTTCTTTTTCTAATCAAAAAGTTTCTCCTTCTCATTCATGATCCCCCCTCTTCAACCCTATCCAATCTTCCTGACTTTATCCATTACCACCCTGCAAGCCTTGTGCTCTCTGGCCAAGCAGGATTGCTCCCTGTTCTCCCTGTTTCTCATTCTGCCAGGAATGACCTCGCTCAACGTGCACTTTGAGGCTTGTGGTTTGCTTTTCAGGGAACCTTTCCTTTTCTTTCCTTAGTGACCATTATCACAGTCTGAGCAGCATTATATCTGAATAGTTGTCTTATCTCCTGTATTATAAACTCCCACAATACCTTGAATATTCCCTGACACAAGATAAGTACTCAATAAATATGTAATGAATTAAACTGATTAACATAGACTTACTTTTGTTACCTGGGCAGAGCTGCCCTCTCCCCTAATCTCAGTGATAGTGCATTTGGCTCTGACATTTTCTCTCCTGTGTTTGTTTGAACTATTTGAGGGTAGTAAACAAACTTGGTCTTTAGACACACAAAAAAAGAATGAATAAGGATAACTCAAAAATTCACTGTTTTTTAAAATAAGAACAAATTTCAAAGTGATTTCTTAGACATTATTCAATATCTTCAAAGGTAAAAAAAGAAAAGCAAGCAAATTTTATTTTCCTATCATAAGGTATACTAAAATTTTGGAAAGACTACTCAAAGATCTACAGAAATAGTTATATTTCTAAAAAAAATTGTATCTGCCATCCCTATGGGAAGTTCTTATTTATGTCTTATTCTGAATGAACTAAAGACTTCTCAGGATCCAATGTGAAAAGCACTGGGAATAACTCAAATAGTGAAACTCATCATTATCATATGATTTAAGATATTTCAATTACTGATTATTAAATTTTAAAGCAGTGATCATGACTTTCTAGCTAATGTCAAAAATTATATCCATAACAATGAATAACCCAGCTAACAATATTACATCCTTATTGTATTTCATCACAAGGGCAATTCCCACGTTCTATGTTTGCCAGACTTACCACAATGCTGTAGGCATGTTACACATCCTACCCAGGTCTTAACTCATTCAATTTTTTTCTTTGATAATTAATTTTTAGTTAAAATTCAGTCATAAAATAAATTATTATGTTAAAACTAAAATACTTCACCAGATAATTCATGTACTATAACTTTTGCATGGTGTTTAACCTTAAATCTTCTTTTAAAAATCCTCCTAATTTGAAAATTTCAGATTAGTCCATATTGATATATTCTTATTTTCTCCTAAGAATGATCAATTTTATTGCCAAAGTCTGTACTATGTAATTTGTAGGTATAAATTTTATAGCCAAAAAATTTATTCTAATACAACTAATGATGTTGTAGTATATTATTTGAGCATATTTTAATATTGACTATTCTTTATAAGAAATAAATACTTTAGCAAGTTAACACTGTACTTTCAAAGTTATAATTCCTAGTGATAGCAAACATTAAAAATAATTGAATAAGTTGTTAGATATCATATAGTCATCACTGAGAAAATTTTAGTGAGATCTGATTTAAAATATCAATGTTTAAAAACATTCATCTGTATCTTTTTTTGATGAATTTTTATATAGTAAATTTCACATACACATCTGACTATATCTTTGATCTAGGATACCTTTAGAAGACAAATGTCTGAGAGTTTCAGAATTGCAATTGCAGGTGTCTGACCTGGTTTCCCAAATTATATTTTCACTTTGGTCATTCCTAAGACTAATTAGTAGTCATTGGCTATATACTACACACAGTTCTATTTACTATTGAAAAGCAAGAGTCTTAGGTAACATTAGTAATTAAAATGTGTTTTTTGTTTACCTATTTATTGGGTCACAGTAACTGGGGTGAGGCTCTGAAGAAAATCAGTAACATTTGTAGAGAACAGTTACAACTTGGTATGCAACATCTCACCTTTATTTTTTCCAGCACCACAGCTTTTTATTCCTATTCTATTCATGAGGGAACAGAAATAGAGTTCATGCAATCCCTCCAAATTCACCCAGCCAGTAGGGCACCCACAATTGTGGTCCAGATTTTCTCACTTCAGACTCCATGTCTTTCTCAAACACATTCCACTTCATATAAATACTCTAATATTTCTTTTCTTTTTAAAAAATATTTTATGTGTTTATTTTTAGAGAGAGGGGAAGGGAGAAAGAAAGAGAGGGAAACATTAATGTGTGGTTGCCTCTCATGCTCCCCCTACTGGGGACCTGGCCTGCAACCCAGGCATGTGCCCTGACTGGAAGTTGAACCAGCGACCCTTTGCTTTGCAGGCCAACACTGAATCCACTGAGCCACACCAGCCAGAGCAATATTCTAATATTTCTTAATAAGAAATGGAAATTGTGGCTACATGATTAAGCTAATTGTCTCTCCCTATTTTTTCTTCATGTTTCCAATTAAATAGCTACAAGAGCTTGAAGCATGGAAGAGATCCTGCTTCCTATCCATTTGTCATTTATTATGCAAGATCTGGAGGAATAAGGCATGCTGGGGAGCTGCCTAAACAAAGAGTTATTTATTAACAGAAAAATGAAATCAGACAATGTCACTGGGTAAGAAGGCATTACCAATGCATTTATATTTTCTGAACCTATATACAACTATAAAATTCTCAATGAAAGTATTATTTGCTATGTTTCAATTTTTTTCTCCCATATCTCTTAGCATCTGCCATTCATGCCCTTGCCTGGTAGCTATTAATGCTGGAGCCAGGATGTGCCCTCGTCTTGTGGAGCCAGCAAGTTTCTGTCTGGAATGAAAGGAGCTTCTCTTTTCAGACTGTCATTTTATTTGACTACCTTCCTTTGGGTAGTACTTAGCTTATGCTCAAGGGAATAATACTAAAATAAAAGCTATCTTTTTAAATGTTAAGTGTAATGTTCATGTCCAGGTCCCTTGAGCCACCCCAGCTATAATAACAGCAAAAATATTCCCCACCACAGCAAAGTGATTGGATTTTGAACTTGTTCCTAACAGAGTTGACATCGCTCAGTTCAGAAACCTGGAGTTCTGAAGACACACACCTTCTCTGAGAGTCTGGGCGTGCCATGTTCTGCCCTGATACGTGAGTTGTAATTGCCTTGATTATGTTACTGCTGCACGCCTTAGCTCTCTAAGAGTGAGGAACTTCTGTATATCAAACACATGATGGTCATTCCTAAAAGCAAATAAATGAGAGCAGTAATTTATTTGGCATGCGAAAAAGTTTTAAAAATCCCAATGAAAGAATCAGGTTCCAGCAGATAGCAGGTCTCCAGAAGAAGCTGAGAGATTAAAACAGGTTATTGGTTCTGTTTCAGAGGTAAGAAGAGAGCACAGAACAGGTAGGGGGCACTTGAACTCTGTTATATTTTATTACTTAAAAACATGAATAAAATGTGATGAAAAGTTAACATTTATAAATTCTAGAGACCGAGTACATGCAAGTTTTGTTAAATTACCCTCTGCTTTTCTGTCATTTTGAAATTTTCACTGAAAATGAAGGAAGAAAGGGAGGAAGAAGTAAACAAAGGATTCATTACTGCTCTTTTTGCTTTGGATAGCAAAAAAGGAGAGTATTATTTTTATTTTAATAAAAATATTAGAGTTGAGACTTATAACAATAATGTAAAACCAATGAGATTTTTCTTGTAAATGGACAAAAAACAGGAAAAGTAATGGGAAAAATAACAAATAAGCACACTTTTAAAAAGATTTTTTTAATTTATTTTTAGAGAGAGGGGAAGGGAGGGAGAAAGAAAGGGAGAGAAACATTGGCCTGTAACCCAGGCAGGTGCCCTGACTGGGAATTGAACCCATGACTTTTTGGTTTATAGGCCAGCACTCAATCCCCTGAGCCACACCAGCCAGGGTCAAATAAGCATATTTTTAAATATTTTATTTATTTATTTTTAGAGAGAGGAGAAGGGAAGGAGAAAGAGAGGAAGAGAAACATCAGTGTGTGGTTGCTTCTCATATGGCCCCCACTGGGGACCTGGCCTGCAACTCAGGCATGTTCCCTGACTGGGAATTGAACCGCGACCCTTTGGTTCACAGGCCTGTGCTCAATCCACTGAGCTACACCAGCCAGGGCAAAATAAGCATATTTTTTAAAACCTTGGAAACATACTTTGAGTCATTGTGGCTAGTAAAGAGGTTGGACTTGTTTTTTGTTTTTTACTTTTTTTACTATTGCATCCCATAACTGGATTTATTGTCTATCCTTACTCAGAGATTTTCATTTAGAAGATTAAATTGCACCTGTGAACCTGCACCAAGGAAACTAGAGCAGTCAAGCATTTGAAATGAATATCTGCTTTATCATATCAGTCAGCATTTACTTAACATTTGTCTCCTTCTCACTTAAGGCAAAAGGAAATTCAGTGATTGACACTGGCCTTAGAATATTTGAAAATAGTAACATCGAAGAGAGATGCTCAGTGGATGAACCTGTGAAGGAAAATGAGAAAAAAAGAAAAAGAAAAAGAAAGGAAAAAAAGAAAGATACTGGGAAGGAAACCCCAACTCCTCACTAGAAAGGCGATTATGTCATGTCTCATTAAGTAACCCTTTGCTGGAAAGGATTTGCCTTGAGGACGTTTCTAAGCCTTCGTTTCATGCACTCATCATAATGACCATGTTCTCACTCAGCTGCCTAACTGCTGAGGTGCTTTGCATAAGGTGACAACTTGACTCTGATAAGGGGGTCTAATTTCCTTTTATTTTTATTGTTTCATTTTAGATAATAGAGCTTTATAATACAGTAAGGAGAGAACAGCTTGGTTCACTAATTCTCCATCAGAGATTTTTGACATGACCAATAAATTAAATGTATTTTTATGTAAAATAACATCCTGGATGCCCATTTTAAAATAACACACCTTTTAATTATAAAAGTAATTCACATTTATTATAAATATTTTAGAAAATATAAAAATGCATTAAAGAAGAAACTGAAAGTTATCCATAATCCTACAACTCAGCTCCCATTAATATTTCGTATATGTTCTTATAATTTTTCTCCTTATATGTATATATTTATGAAACAGCAAGGATTTTTTTTCTGCATGCACAATTGAGATTATTAAAAATATTTTATAATTTGATTTTAACATTGTAGATATACTTAAGAAATAACCTTTTTTCAGGTTTCTAATGAACACTTTGTTTACCAATTAAACTGTAACTCAGTAGTAGCCTGTTAAACTGTAACTCAGTAGTAGCCTGTTAAGAAAATTCTTAGGGTGTGGTGGTGTTATACTGACAATAGCAGTTATTTTTTAACATATATTCCAAATATTATTATAATGTCAAATTGCTCCATAAACCCTACAAAGCTAAGTCATGGGACATGGTCAAGCTCATTATTGCAAACTGTGTGATATTAATGAAATATCTAACTATATTCTGAGGAAATGAAGAACTAATATGTATTAAGCACCTACTATGTATCAGGCAGTAAGCTGAATGTTTTGCAGATTGCCTCATATATGTTATCTTTAGGGTAAAAAATGAGGCTTCTGATCTCTCTACCAATAAAGTGGGAAAGAGACAATGTAGGTTCAAGTTCCACAATTCAAGGAAAATAAAAGACAGATGGTGGGTTTTGATTAGAACTATTTCAATTCACTGTTGAGTCAAGGTAAAATCAGAACTCCTCTAATTTCTTTATTCTGAGCATGGAGACACAGTCTTAGTGAACATTAAAATGTCATCTTCTATTGGGTAGAATTTTGCTTTATGAGAATGCAGTGGAATTCATTTTGCATAAAAGATATTTCTATGGGCAGCTATATTGGGATTGCTGCATGCATGCCACTGCTGTCTCTCCTTCTGCTGATCTATAGGTAATAGAGGCACCTCCAGAATACATTTTCCTAAAGTTATAACCAGATATGCTATGGGCTCACATCACGAGTCATCTCACTGCACAGTGGCAAGTCACTTACTGCAGAGTCACAGGAAATGTAAATCTGACCCAGTGTGTAAAAAGCAGAAAGCTCTAATTTGTTGTCTGGTTGTAGAAACAGCTGGCTGTTTGCACATGGGTTTGGAGAGTCCCTTCTCTGGGAAGTCTGACTTAGGTGGCCATAGATACAATGCTGCTCTTATGTCTGTGACTATCATAAGAAATGCATCCTCTGTCTTATTAGGGAGACACATGACAAAATCACCATATATTCATGGGCCTGATGCCTCTGTTAGGAGGACGTTGGTAGGATATATTGTTTTGTCTTAATTAAAGTTAACTTTTGGCCATAAACAATTGGGCCACTTAGGATTATTTCATTTGCTAACACCTTACTTCTGGTCTTCCCATTTATTATCTCTTTAGATCCTTAAACAGAACTCCATTGTGGGGTGGTTTTTAAGAGCACACCCTCTGGAACTAGTTAGCAGAAAGCTTGAACTCTGACTTGAAGTGCTAGCTGTGATACTGTGGGCGATAAACTTACTTGTCTAGGCTTTGTTTTCACCACTTGTAAAGTGAGAATAACAATCACACTGAAATTTGTGGGTTGTTATGAAAATGAATGCAGTGCACCTGAAATTCTTAGCCCAATGTCTTAGTCAAGGAAATGAATTCCTTAATAATCCTTTGAGGTGAGTGAGGCAAAACTGAAGCAGAAAGGCATCATCAAGAAGCTCACCAAGGACACACAGTTACAGAACTGAAGTCAGATCAGCCTTTTCCATTCAGTCTTCTTTCTTTAATTAAATACATCTGTATGTACACAGCTGTTGACTCTAAATATGATGTTTCATCAACAAACATAATTATTGAGCATATACATTGCAACATAGTGGTGAGGCAATGTAGCTGTAACAGTGGGGCTGATCTCTGCTCCTACACCCACACTCACGGGCACATACACGCAAGCACCGACACTCAGAATGTGGCCCGCTCAAAGGAAACAGACTCTGCACATATTGCTTCCTGTTAGGATCCTGTCAAAATGTGGGCATTTACTCTGAGCCTCAGCTTCCTCTATAGTGAGAAAGGAAATGATAGTACCTGAGTTGCAGTGTTATTAAGATTAATCACGGTACTGTATGGAAAGTCCCCAGAACTGAGTCTGGCACAGAGTAGCTTCCTAATAGATGTTAGCTAATAGTCTTGTTGTCCTTGCTGGCAGTGTTTGTGCCAGGGTTGCTTATTGAGTCAGGGGGCAAAGACTTGAAAGTCTTCCCTGACCAGCCAATCTAAAAGTTGGGTACCTTATTTCCTTCATAGCTCATGTGACTATATGTCCTCATCCTTCTTATTTACTGTCTGTCCCCCCCACTAGAATTACATTTCCCAGAGGAGGGAACCCAAGACTGTGTTGGACACAGCAAGTGTCCCCCTAAAAGTCTGTCAATGAATTAATGAGTGGAGAAGAGGTTGACTGCAAGGGTTGAGAATATGGAAATAAGCTGCCTGAGCAAGAGGACGGGAATGACCTGTATTACAGAATTTCATTCTGGGTCCATTGCCAATCAGCATTTGTCAAAAAGGAGCAGCTGCCCAGAGGAAGTCAGCTTAAGAAATCATGAATAATTTGAATAGAGCACAGGCAGTTTAAGCAAATGCCTTTCTTCTCTCTGGGGCAAGTCTAACTTTGTGGCCACATAACAGTCTTAGATCCAAGTTAAGTCCACTTCCATCTCCCAAACCTTCAAGGCTCTCACAGACCTGCCACCAAGATCCCATTTTCCAATATCCTAATTTCCCTCCCAAAATGAAGTTCAGATTTTCAGGTCATCAAATTCGGTGGAGATGCCTTCTAGGATTGTGTCTGCAGAAACAAAGAAGCCTGCCGTGTGCTCGTGAGCACTAAATGAGTCAATATATACAAAACAATTACAATAGTGATTGGCACATAGCGACAACTCTATAAGTGTTCCCTGTTGTTGCTATTATCATCACCATCATCACCATCATCATCATCATCATCACCATTTGTTCAAAAAGGGTTTATGGGCTATCTCTACAATGTGCCTGTAGATGTTCTAGGCTCAAGATATTCAAAGGTAAACTAAACGGATCAGATCTCTGCCTTATACAGGAGCCTGTGATGTGGTGAAACTGTGGTTCAGAAAATAAAGTCTAGTACATTGAGTAGAATGGTGAAATATTTGGCTCCCCAGATGGGTGGCTACGGGCCACACTCCTGGTGAGGCCAGGCCCCCATCTACCTCGTTTAACACCGTCATTCCAGTATCTTGTGAGGAGCATGGCAGGCAGTCCATTCATGTTGGGTGACTACATGAATGAGTGCGTTTCTGAGAGGAGGCCTGGTTTAATGGGAGCACCGCAATTCCTGGGTTTCTGCAGATCCACACCAGCGCCACAGTTTGTGGGCCCTGTTTATGGGCAAAGTCTGGGTTAGAGTATATGTGGGTTGGCACAGGGACAAGGGTGAGCTGGTGGGAGCATATATATATATATATATATATACACACACATAAAATCCTCATGTAGCTGACGTAGCAGGGAAGGCAAGACTTTGATGGTATGCTTTTTGAGGTGAATCTGAGCTAATGTGTGAGCCCAAATGTAGTGTCCTGACTGAGGTACATCTGAGCTTGAGTCAGTGTGTGAGGTATTAGGTGGGGTTGTATGTGGAGGTGGTATTAGGAGTATTTTGCTAAGGAAAATATGCCAATCACTATCATAACTGTCTCACATATACTGACTCGTGATGCATGCCTGTGATCTCTAATGTAGTTGTCTCTGAGGCAGATAAAGGGTGAGAAAAGCATCTCTGGGTGTTGTATATATGGTAAGTGTAGGTTTGTGAGTCAATTTTAGGCTTTTGTGATTGTCACTGAAGTAAGAGGCTCTCTCTCTCTCTCTCTCTCTCTCTCTCTCCCCCTCTCCCTGCCCCTCACTCAATTCAGGAGTTTTTTTTTTTATTCGAGGGTGCAGGTTTGTGAGATTCCAGGTTTGTGAACAGTTGTAAAACAATCCTAAAATTAGGATGAGACCAGTCTGGGATTATGGGAAACCAAAGTTGAGGATCCTGAGTCTGATAAATCTGAGCCGTGTGTGTGTGTGTGTGTGTGTGTGTGTGTGTGTGTGTGGTTGTAAATCAGAGTTTGATGTTGAATGAACACCCCCGAACCAGCTAGGTTTAGGTGCATGAGCGGGTCACAAAGACTCGGGTTTG
>PVKM010008217.1:11226-39455 GCA_004027735.1 Carollia perspicillata
TTATTTTCCTTGGGCAACAAGGACCTGAAGCCCGGGAAGCCCCATTAGGGTCTGGGTGAGTGAAGTGGAGACCCGGGTCAAGGAGTCCGGTGAGCAGAGCGTGCCCCGCTTTGGCCCCTGTGCTGGCTGGCTGGCTGGCTGGCTGGCTGGAGACTGGCAGGAACGGGAGCAGCACTGCCGCCTCTGGCGCGAAGGCTCAGGCGCCTCCTCCTGCTCCAGTCACTGTGGCTCCACGCACGCTGCTGGTAGCTGCCCTTTCCGCCTCGGGGAAAGAAGACCCGCGGGTCGCTGTCACAGTAGAACCATGGCCTCCAGCCGAAGAGGCTGGGACAGCTCCCACGAAGATGATCTACCCGTGTACCTGGCCAGGCCGGGCACAACGGACCAGGTCCCGCGGCAGAAGTACGGCGGCATGTTCTGCAATGTGGAGGGCGCTTTCGAGAGCAAGACGCTCGATTTCGATGCCCTTAGTGTGGGGCAGCGGGGCGCAAAGACTCCCCGAAGCAACCAGGGCAGCAGCTGTGGAGCAGGGAGCCGACCTAGGCCCGAAAGAGACTCCCCGCGCAGGGGCCAAGGCCGGGAGGAGACCCTGGAGCCCACTCCCGCATTGCCTGCGCCCACCGGGGTGGAGATCCGGAGTGCCACAGGCAAAGAGGTTTTGCAGAACCTCGGCCCCAAGGACAAGGTAAGGCGTCCCGGACTCCTCTCCATCTGCCCTCCTTCCCTGTGCAGCCGGGGGCGCCATGGTCCAGGCACAACTTTCTTTTGCTCACTTTGCACGGGGATCTGGGACTAGGAGGAGGAAAAGGGTATCCTCCACTGAGCAGAGTGTGACCTCCTAGCCAGGACCTGGATTCCCTCGTATCCCCAATTGTGGCATCTTCCTGCCTTCCTGGCGCACCCTGGGGCCATGGGTCCTGGGTGGGTGTGTCAGCCCAGCCAGCCCAGGAAAGCTGAGTGATTTCCAGTCCTCTGGTCTGAGTAACCGGACACAATTGTCTCGGCCCCATCTCTGGACCTTAAATCTCAACCGGGTCATCAGGGCAGAGGGCAAACTGGTTGTGGGAAAATGGGGTCATCTCCATAGTGCCCAGATGAAAGTACAGGATGGGTGGTCCCCCCTCACTCTAGGAACATCAGCTCTGTCCCTGAAACTTTTGGGTATAGAGCCACTAGACTAAACAATCGAATCTCCATGCCTCACTTATGTCCTAGATGGACATTTCACATCTGTAAAGTGTAAAGTGTGTATTTGTGCACAAAGCTTGCCACAGCCTGGTTGCCACAGGGATCCAACTGTCTCTGGAAGAATATCATTGTATTTTTGAAAATAGGCGAGAGTATTAAGGGTGAACATTAAACTAGCACAAGCTGCAAGTTCCCGGCTGCTGTTACCTGAGCCCAAGCCAATTTCTTCTGTCTGTATTTTTGAGAAACTTATGTCACACTGAACTGACTGAAGGCATAGCATTGAAAACCACCTTGCCCTGATTTATTTATTTTGTAGAAAACTCAGAACCGTAGTTCAGAAAATTCAGAGCCTGGGCATGGCTGGGGTATTCGAAGTTCAAACTGACACTTTTCTGTTGAGGGACAATAGTAATCAGATACGTCACTCTTGTCTAGATAATGGCTGCAAAATCCAGCCGCATGTATTATTCTGCACTAATACTGTTATGAATAATAACCCGAAATGGAAATGTCTGCCTCAGAGCAATTACAGTTAATGCTTACCCAGGTTTTAGATGTTTTTCCATTCAAATGCAGAGAGCCAGGGAAAGGACAGCCCATCTCTCTACACTGTTTGATTTTTGGAAGTTTAAAAAAACAAACAAACCTTTAACTATTGACACCACCCTGGAAAAGTGAGTCCTGTTGGAAAGTGCCACTGGGAAATAATGTCACTGTCCCTTGAAATCCCTCAGTTTGTGATTTTGGCCTCATCCTTAGATTATGGGATCCTCTAGGCCCTACTCAAATATTCTTTTTATGGAAAACTTCAGATCTTTTGGAAAGGCTGTGGCTGATTTGTAAACTCAAGAATGGCCCTACCAGGATGGTGATTGCCTGTCTTTTAGTCTGAGTTGATGGGTGTTTCCACATTCCCTTCCTGACTCCCAGGGGTGGGAGAAAGGATGGAAAAGGTCAGTAGCAATTGCTGTGAGTCAGGGCCATTCCCTTTGCTGGAACACCCCTGATGTAAGCCAGATAGTATGCCTGGTTTGAAGAATTTAAGAATGGTAACTAAAGAAAAGGAGGATGTTCCTTCTTTAAACCCAGCAATTCTCTCATTTTCCTTCCTTTTGTCAACCCTATACTTTGGGCTCCTAATTGAAAAATAATAATACAACCTAAGCATCAGCAGGATTTCTAGTGCTACATGGTGATTTGTAAGTTCAGGCTTGCTGTCAGCTTCATCCAGGCCATGTTATTATCTCCAATTTGGTAGAATCACACTGTTAGGAGAGGCAGCATAGGTTATCTGCTTCTGCACTTGATGTTTATATCCTGGAGGGTAGGAGTTGTGTGTTTGGATTTATCTTTGTGACTGAAATACCTGGCACATTGGAGGTGCTCTATAAATGCTTGATACATTAAACCTCCTTTTTAAATCATATATTTTGCTACCTAAAATCCAGACAATCTGTTTAAATACTGCCATTTTCAGAGTGTTCTCTCCTTCATGAAGCAACTTTTGGACAACTCACTTAAGAAACTTAAAATAAGCCTAAATCTGTCTACTGGTAGTTACTATAAACTGGTTTTATTTCTGACCTTTGAAAATAGAAGAAAAAATATGTTTCCTTATTCTGAAGTATTTCATTAATTTTAAGTATCTGGGCTTATGTATCTGTCAGTAAAGGCTGGGTAATGCTACGCAACAAGTGATCCCCAAATCTCCATGCCTTAAATGATAGCGGTTTATTTCTTGCTCATGGTAGTTGGCCAGCATGGGTCAGGAGGGCAACTGTGCTTGTCATTGCCCCTCAGAGACCTAGATGGGTAGGAGTTCCATGTCTACACAATCATGTTGGGAAGAGCATGTGGCAAATTGCTCACAGACTCTTAAACTCCCACACCGAGGCCACGAACATGGCTTGTGCTCGCATTTCATTGGCCAAAGCAAATCTTTAGTGCATGTCCAACTTCAAAAGAACTGGGAGAGTGAAATTTCACCATGATCCTATAAAATGGAGATTAGAAATATTTAAAAGAATAGTTTTATTACCCCTCCCCGCCAGATCTGCGGATGGACTGCTGGGATGAAAGCTGGCTCAACCCTTACACATTCTGTGACTGTCACCATGGGCCTTGGCTTCTATGCCTCAGTTTTCTCATCTTCAAAATGTGGATAACATAATAAGTACTCAATACATACTAATTACTATTACTCTTTGGTCTTTACTGCTCTTTATATGTTTGAAGGTCATGATACCATTCTCTCTCAAATTCTCTGCTTTACTCTCATCATTTCTAGCTCATTAGCTCTTCCTTGTATGAATCTTTCCCCATCCTGATTTCATTTTCAGTTTAGACTCTATTTTGTAAGTATTCTGGCCAAAATACAGTGCCTAGAACTGAACACAGTTCTCCAGATGGGATAGGACTATGGCAGAGTGCATTAGGCTGGTTAATTTCCTTGATTTATACACAACATATGCTTCTGTAGTACAAGATCCCGCCTGCTAATTCAATGGCCATGTCCTGCTATTGTGTCCAATTCCCTGTCATTCAAGCCTTCACAAACTTTTCTGCACAAGCTCTCCATTCTGTGCTGGTACAACTAGACTAAAAACCAAAAGGAAAAAAAATACTTTATAGGATTTTGTTTTTCTCCCTGATTTTATATTCATCACTATCTTAGCTCATCTTTCTATTACACCACAATAATTTTGCACTTTAACTCTATGATACAGCATCCCTACTCCCAGCTTTGGATCATCTACAGGTTTGATAGTAAGTACCTCTTTTTCAGCACTTTCTGTGCCTAGCATATATATATATATATGTGTGTGTGTGTGTGTGTGTATATGTATATATATCATATATATACACATATATATTTCACCCTTTTTTTCTTATAGAAATTGATTTTAAAGATAAAGATATTGAAACCCAGGCACTCTAAATGGTTAGCCACAAATCACAGATAACAACTGGGGAGACAGAATTCAAATTGATTTCTCTAATTCCGGAATCCATCCTCTGTCCAGACTGGGAAGCTGCCTCCTTATTTGAAGTCAATGGCCTGACCATTGTGTCTGCTCCTGACATGTTACAATTATGCAGGGCAAGGACCGGTCTCCCTGCCACACCTCTGGAAACCTTCCTCCGTCTTGCCACCAGCCCACCATTCAGGACCCTTGGAGATCAGTTGCTCACCCTTGAAAACAGTTTCTGCAAATCCTTATTTTTCCAAGTTCATTGCACAGTTATCAAGAGATATTTTTTTTATATCTCCATAAACTCAAAATGAACTTTGTCTCTAGCATGCCTGCTCATTACCCCCACCATAAGAAAATGTGTTTAGTTAATTAATGAAAAATAATGAAAGGATTAAATAATAAAAGAATTTTGGTTGAATAAAAGGTATAAAAGTATTTCTGAGTTACACTCCGAACGCCAAATTCCAGGTTCGAGATATGACTGGGTGTTCATTTTTTGGTTATGCACCTACCTGTAAACACCTTGTTAAATTTTATAGTTAGATTGTTCTCATGATAGGCATTCATCTTGCCAGAATCCTCCAGGGTTGGCTCACACAACTTTTTGTTTATAATTTTTGACAATAAGTGTATAAAAGGCAATTCTGTGTAAAAAATAAATATTTTCCACCATTTATCAAGATGGTTTCCAGAATGGTTCTGGCAGTGGAGAAATTACTGGAGGGAGGAGTATTATGATGTATATGCAGCCAAGAGCAAACGATGCTGCAAAGACTGTGTCATACAGTGGAAACAGAGTAATGGCATTGTGATTCCATGTGTGTATTGATGACTGCCTGTCAGGAGACATGGCTTCTAGTTCCCTGCTTCCTACATGAGCCAGTTTTGTGGAAGATGTTTCTTTTGTCAGTGAAGTCAGCAGCGGTTTGGAGTATTGGAGGAGATAATTTAAACAAATGCTGTGAGGTTCTTAACTTTATACTATTTGTCATTTGGCTTTTGGTCCTGGATAGTAAGTTTTCAAAATGATTCAGAGACATTGGCGTTCTCTTCCTTAGTCTGCACAAGGGAAAACAGCTGGCAATAGAAGTCTAGGATTAGAAAGGCCTCTCTAGTCCTCCAAATCCAAACCCTGGAGTGTAAATTAATTTTACAAGACTGCTCTGACACATGAGAGTTTGCACTTAATGCTAGAAAAAAAGGTCTCTTGCTTACCTGGCCCTCAAGCCACACTTGAACCTGGGCGTATATTTACTTCTCTCAACTTGGAAGTGTTTGAAACCTTTCAGAACTTTGGGTTAATTTGACAATAGGCATTTGAGGAGCATAGAAGTGTGTGTTCCAAGTAATGCTGCATTTGGCAGGGTTTCCTCAAAGTATGGACCCTGGAGACAGGGTTTTGCTGACGGCTCTTGTACGTAAAGTTTAAGGCAGCCAGAGACTGTCTGTGATGCTTCTGTCAGTGATTTCTGTGGCTATTCTCCTCATGATTCATTTCCACTGGGCCTTTCCCTCCAAGTAGTGCTCCTGTGACACCGTGGACAAAGCTTCCTGGGAACAGGAACTCTGCCTGAGGAGTTCCTGGATCTGGAAGCTCAGCCCTCTGCTTTTGAGAGGAGGAAGGAGCTCCATAGAGGGGTGTAAGCACTTTTTAAAAATTAAACTTGTAGGAATGTGATGTTAGAATTTATCTGCATACCTTTAAACAGTTTATTGATTTTTAGGGAGAGAGAGAGGAAAGGAGAGAGAGAAATATTGATTTGTTGTTCCACTTATTTATGTTTTCATTGGTTGATTCTTGGATGATCGAACCCGCAACCTTGGCATATCAGGATGATGCTCTATTCAACTGAGCAGCAGGCCAGGGTATATCTGCAATCTTAATATGAACTCACATGCCATTCAAAAACAGTTCTACTGGGTCAAGAAATAATGAGATGACGCAGAAAAAGCAAACAAACCAGAATAACTGGATAAAGCATTAGCAGTCTCAGCTTGAAGACCCCAGCTTTAACCAGCTGTACCTCTTGGGCAAGTACCTCCCTTCTCTCTGAGCTTTAGTTTCCTCCTTTCTGAGATGAAGGGGCTGGACCAGATGGTCACTATGGCAATGATCTAGAAATATTTTGATTGCATACCTCTATGCCAAATTTTTTCAGCATGCTCTCTCTTTATATATGTATAAGTACACACACATGCATCTATATAAATTACAACCACAAATAATGTGTTAATATCTTGTGACCATTATATAATACAAATAAAAATGTACAAATTAAAAAGGGAGAAATATCATAATAAATACAAAGAGAAATCTTGATTTTTTTTCTTGTACCCCAGTAGGTTGTCTTGCCTATCCAATACGGTAAGTGCCTGTAAGTCTGTAATCCTTAGACTAAAGCCGTAGCAGTCATGGTTCTAATATCATAGTCATTGATAGCCCTCCTAGATTGCCTTCTTCCGCTCAGTAAGATGCATATAAGGTTCCCCCATGCCTTTTCATGCTTGAGAGCTCATTTCTTTTTACCACACAGAATGATATTCCATTGTCTTGATGCGTTACAGTTTATTTATCCACTCACCTACTGAAGGACATTTTGTTTCCAAGTTTTGGCAATTAGGACTAAAGGTGGTATATATATTTGCATACAGCCTTTTGTGTGGGCAGGCATTTTCAGTTCATTTGAATACATACCAAGGAGTGTGATTGCTGGGTCCTATGGTAAATGTATGTTTAGTTTTTTCAGAAATCTGCAAACTGACTTCCAAAGTGTCTGTATCATTTTACATTCCCACCAGCAATGAATGAAGGTTCCTATTGCTCCTCATCGTCACCTGTGTCTGGTGCTGTCACTGGTTTGGATTTTGATCATTCTAATAGATGTGTAGTGGTATCTCACTGTTGCTTTAGTTTGCAATTTCCTAAAGACATCCAATGTGAAACATTCCTTTGTATGCTTACTCTATATCTGTATATCTTCTTTGGTCAGGTGTCTGTTCACATCTTTTACCCCTTTTTAAATTAGGTTGTCCACATTATTTCACTCATGGATTGTGCCTTTGGTGTTGTATCTAAAAACTCATCACCATACCCATGTTCATCTAGGTTTTCTTCTATGTTATCTTTCAGAAGTTTTATAGTTTTGTTTTACATTTAAGTCTGTGATCCATTTTGAGATCATTTTTGTGAAGGATATATGATCTGTGTCTAGATTGTTTTGTTGTATATGGACAGTTGTTCCAGCAGCATTTGTTGAAAAAATTTTTTTTGCTACATTGCATTGCTTTTGTTTCTTTATCAAATGTCAGTTTATTGTATTTACATGGATCTATTTCTAGGCTGTATATTCTTTTCTATTAATCTATTTGTTCTTTTGCCAATACCACATTGCCTTGATTAGCATAGTGGTATAGTAAGACTTGAACTTGGATAATGTCAGTTTCTTTGACTTTATTACCATTAAGTATGATGTTAGCTGTAGGATTTTTGTTGATGTTCTTTATCAAATTGAGGAAATTCCCATCTATATTTTGTTTGCTAAAATTTTTTTAATGCATTGGTGCTGGATTTTGTCAAATGCTTTTTCCTGTGTTTATTGATATGATAATGTGATTTTCTTCTGTAGTTTGTCGATATGATGGATTATATTAATTTTCAAATATTGAACGAGTCTTGCATACCTCAGGTAAATCTTACTTGGTTTGTGTGTCTAATTCTTTGTATACATTGCTTGATTTGATTTGCTAATTTTTTGTTGAGGATTGTTGCACCTATGTTCATGAGAAATAAAGGTCTCTAGTTTTCTTGTAATTTCTATCTGGTTTTGGTATTAAGATAACGCTGGCTTCATAGTATGTGTTAAGTAATATTCCCTTTCCTTCTAGCTTTTGGAAAGAGATTGTAGAGAATTTATATAATTTCTTCCTTAAATGTTGGGAAGAGTTCACCAGGGGACCCATCTGGGCCTGGTGCTGTCTATTTTGGAAGGTTATTCATTATTGATTAAATTCATTTAATAGATATAGGCCTATTCAGATTGTCTGTTTCTTCTTGTGTGAGTTTTGGCACATTGTGTCTTTTAAGGATTTAGTCCATTTCATCTAAGTTAGCAATTTTGGGGAGTAGAGTTGTTCATGATATTCCTCTATCATCCTTAAAATATCCATGGGATCTATAGAGATGTTTTCTCTTTCATTTATAACATAAATAATTTGTGTCTTCTCTCTTTTTTTCTCGGTTATTCTAGTTGGAAGCTTATCAATTATTGATCTTTTCAAAGAACCAGATTCTGGTTTTGTTAATTTTTTTATTGACTTCTTGTTTTCAATTTCTTTGATTTATGTTCTAATTTTTATTCTTTTATTCTGCTTACTTTGGGTTTAATTTATTTTCTTTTTCTAGTTTCCTAACATGAAAGCTTACGCAATTGATTTTAGGTCTTTCTCTCTTTTTCTAAGATATGTATTCCATGTTATAAGTTTCCCTCTAAGTACTGTTTTAATTGTATCCCAGACTTTTTGATAAGTTTATTTTTACTTTTATTTAGCTGTAACCGACTGAGCTATCTGGCTAGAGCAGGGACGGGAAGCACTTATAGTGCTGTGATTAGTACTTAGCCTTTTGGGGAGCTTGTGGCCCTGGACTGTAGACTTTGCCATGCTTCTCAGAGTGCTCTGTCCCCAGGTGAGACAGGATGGCTGGAGGGGGCTGCGATTGTATATTGCCCTTCTCCCATGGGAAAGGCGAGAGGGAGCTGGTTTGGATTTTCCCTCTCCCCCTCAGGTGGGTTAGACTCTGATAAAAGCCCAGCAAGGTAGGCTCTGGTAAAATACTTCCTCCTGAGGGCAGAGTGCTCTGGTGTATTTGTAGATGGTTCTGTTTTCCCTTCCTCCACCATAAACAAGAGGAGATTTTTCCTTGATATTCACCATGAGGACCTAGTAACGCTCTTGGAGGAAATGGCCATAAAACTCTGAGGACCAGCCGGTAACTGAGTCCCTCAGAAGGTTTTAGCTCTTAGAGTTGACTACACCAAGTGTCCAGCAATCATTCAACTACAGTTCAGGTTTTCCTAACCTGTTGGTTCCCATGAAAGTGTCTGTTTTGGGGTTTCTGCTCAGGTGAATTGCGATGTTCCTGCATCCTCCAGTCTCTCCCATTTCTGGTGCAGCCATTTTCCCTGTGACCTCCTCACCTTTATGCTGGATCTCAGAAGAGCCGTTGATTTGTTAGTTTGCTCAGCTCTTTTACTTGTTGTTCAGGTGGAGTGGCAACATCTAAGCTCCTTAATGCCTGATCGGAAACCCTAAATCACCATATTTTGCTATGCATAATGCACACTTTTTTGCCCAAAGTTGTGAGGGAAAAATAACAATGTGTATTATACATGGATATAATTATTACATACCATGGGTATAATAATCCTGTATATAAGGAGTAAAAAACATGAGTGCACAATATACACATCAAATATATGGTATATTTTTAAACTTGAGTTATTATGGCACCTTGACGGAGAATTAACACTTTTCTAAAGCTTAATTTACAGTGGCCATATAGTACTCCATTGTGGGATATCATGTATTTAATTACTAATTCCTTTTAATTGGATATTTATGGTTTGTTTCTGTTTTGATTTTAATTTTACTTTTCTCTATTTTTGCTATGGTAAATAAGGAGGTGATTGACTCCATCTAGCTAAATCTTTGTACCTATTACCATTTGACAGTCGAAAATTCCTAGAAATGACTGCATATGGTGTGGTCATTCTCCTGCTATGGGAACACTGAGCATGGAGTGGTTGCTTCCTACTGCAAACTTTGCAGGAAAGACTCTAGGCATTTAAAGCCAGGGAGGCCTTTTGTGTAAGTTCTGTAAGAAAGTGGGGTGCAGCCTGGGGGACATTGCTCAACAGAGGTGAGATTAAAGGCCCACAAGAACCAGGTAAGTGGGAACAAAGTAAACGACACAGGAAGAAGAAGATTTTAAATGTTAGCTGCAGATAAAAAATATATTTAAATTATATAAAAGGAAGAAAGTTAAGGTTATGAAAAGGAATCCCACTACAAGAACAGAATTTTCTGTGCCAAAGTAGTTCACATTATATTCTTTTGGAATTTTACCTGTCCTTGGGCTTGCGGGTACAAATATGAGGTTCAAGTTGTGTTTCAGCAAAAAGTTTCATTGTACTCCTGTCTCTAATCTCACCATAATGCTACAAAGTAAATGCTAATATCTATGTGGTCAGGAAGAGACACAGTCTCAGAGAGGCTACTGGGCTTCCTATAATCATACAACTAGAAACAGCCCCAGGGAATAAGCTCCAGGACTTGTCTGAGCGCTCTGTCACACCATGGTGCTGTTCTTTTTGTATGTGGTGGCAGCTAAGCTTTGACACTGAGTTGAGGCCCAGCACCCAAATGAGCATGGCTGAGAGAATTATTCAAACTCAAATGTCTACTCGTGGGACTGTATGGAGAGTGAGAGGATGGGGTTCACAGAAACAAAACAGAAAAGCAGAATTTGGTCAAGCCCAAAAGGTGAACACAGTAGCTAAAGCAGAAAACATCAGAAGCTACAAGGCCCTAGAAAGCAGCCAGGAGATAGAGAAAGGGAAAGAAGTGGAGAGGGATTAGGGCAGCTGATACGATAAACCCCAAGCGCCTAGTGGTAATTTTTATTGGGTGCTGTGGCTTGCTGGGAGCAGGGGAGTCGGCCTGATTTATAGGCACCTACCAAGGGCAGATAGTATTCAAAGGATGGTGGCAAAGATTGGCCCCAAATCCAGGTCTCCAAGACCCTGGATCCCACACATGGCCCATTCTGAACAGTCTCTATCAAGGGCAAAACCAAATGACTCATTTTCAAGCAGCTAGACTATATCCAAAGAGAAAAGATGCAATGATTACACTGAGTTGTAAATGGGCTTGGGAGGGGCTTTTTCCCTCTCATATGCCTACACCCTGTCACTTAGATAGAAATAAATGAAACCAACAAAAAGGGAAGTTGTGTGATAAATGGACACTGAGTGAAAGGGGGAAAATACAGTTGAT
Source organism: Carollia perspicillata (assembly GCA_004027735.1). Taxonomy (NCBI): domain Eukaryota; kingdom Metazoa; phylum Chordata; class Mammalia; order Chiroptera; family Phyllostomidae; genus Carollia; species Carollia perspicillata. The sequence continues at coordinate 22,446 of PVKM010008217.1, forward strand.
GAATGAGGAAGATATATCACACAATTAGCAGGGAGGGAAAACCTTTCCAGAGATACAGTTTTCTCTTATACACCACCAAGGGAGAGTTAGGAAGCCAGCCAGGGGTACACTTAGGAGAGTTTTTAGTGAGAATGCAGGGTGAGGAGCAGGGAGTTTGAAATGGGGGTGGAGGATTTGAAATGAAGGCAATATCTGGCAATGCGTGCTATCAGCTAAGAATTTGCAACTAAAGAATGATATGTCCCTCACTGTGTACAGGAGAGTCTGTAAGCTTTTTGTGTGAAGTTCCAGATAGTAAGTGTTTTAGGCATTATGGACTGTAACATGTCTCTCTCAACTAGTAAGCTATATTGCAAAAGCATGGATAGACAATATGTAAGTGAATGGGGTGGCTCTGTGCCAATCAAACTTTATTTACAGAATCAAGTGGTGGGCTGGATTTGGCCCAAGAGCAATAGTTTGCAGGCACTGGCCTCCAATACAAGAAAAATGGCACATATGTGTGTATGTTTGCCTGTGTGTTAGAGTGGCAGAGTCCTAGCAGCTTTTCAATATGAAAAGATTTAGACATTTGAAGTAATTATGGCAGCTATGCAAAACAATCAAAAAGACTCAATAAGTACTGGCTCCTCCTTTCAGGATGTCTGAGATTGGAGGAAGAAATTAAAAATAAATACACATCTGATGATGCAGAGGAGAACAATGCAAAAAAATTACATAGCATGCACACCTGTGAAGTGAAGGCAAGTCTTTGTAAAGAACAAAGACAGGACAGAGGGGGAGGTTGGAGAGGATAACATGGACATGACAGTGGGGAAGGAATAAATAAAGGAAGCCTGGTCGATGAGGAAGAGGGTCAAGTTCAAAATGAGGCTTTGCTGGAGTGTAGGAAAGACGAGGTATGGAGGCAGCAAACAGCTTAGAGCTGCAAAGAGGAGAGAGGTGAAGGTGGGAAAGAGCGTTTTTGGAGTGCTGATCAGAGGAACAGGGAGAATGCTAGACTCACTAATGCTTAAGACGCTTTAAAATGTGGCGTTTGGAGCTGAAATAATGGCTTGTCCAATAAAAATGTGATTAGGAGTTTTCAGGGAAAGAGTGGGTGTACTTGGGAAGGTGTGTGCTCACTGCAGGAAATCTGACGTAGGGGTCAGCAATCCAGCAGTCCAGCTGGGGCACAAGGCCTGCACTGAGGGTCATTGGCTACACATGCATGCATTCATTTTTTCTTTTCTTTCTTTTTTAAAATTCTTTTATTATTTTAGATGAATTTCTATAAGTTTAAGGTGTACAATTCTATAATACATCATCTGTATATTGTATGGTGTGCTTACTACCCAACTCAAGTCTTTTTCTGTCTCCATTTATCTCTGTTTTACCCTCTTCTACCTCCCCCACCCCTTTTCCCTCTGGTAGTCACCATACTATTGTCTGTGTCTACGAGGGTTTGTTTTATTTTTTTGCTTAATCCCTTCACCTCTTTTACACAACTCCCCAAGCCCCCTTCACTCTGACAGCTGTCAGTCTAGTCTCTGTATCTATGAGTCTGTTTCCATTTTGGTTCTTAGTTTATATTGTTCATTAGATTCCATATAAAAGTCAAATCATATGGTATTTTTCTTTCTCTGACTAGCTTATTTCACTTACCATAGTGTTCTCCAGGTCCATCCATCCTGTTGCAAAGGGTAAGATTTCCTTCTTTTTTATGGCCAAGTAGTATCTTATTGTGTACATTACCACAGCTTTTTTTATCCACTCATCTACTGATGGACACTTGAGCTGCTTCCAAACCTTAGGTGTTGTGAGTAATGCTCAGTGAACATAGGGGTACACATATTCTTTTGAAATAGTGTTCAGGTTTCTTCAGATATATTCATTTTTCCTTCCATCCATTCTTGGGTCCAATAGATATTTACTGAGAGTCCACCCTGAGCCTCTTCAGGGTCCCCAGTAATCAGGAGTCACCAGGCTTTTGAAGAAATCTTGCAAAAGAGGTGATGGCAGCTTCACAACGAATACTGAAACAAGCCACTGGGCCTCAGACAGGCCAGAGGGTGGAGGGGGCAGGACAGGGATATTCACGGAAAGTTCTCTCCAGCACAAGGCAGGTGCATCCGACTAGACTGCAGGATCTCAGAGCTCGAAGCAATTTCAAAGATTATTGTGTCTCTTTCATTTTATGAATAGGAAAACAGAGACCTTCAGAGGGTGATAAGGATAAAAAATAAGCATTGTCGTATAAAATAAAAAATTATTATATGCCAGGCATTGTTTTATTTTATTGTTGTTTCACTGTGGTAAAATATATATAACACAATTTATAGTTTTGACAATTTTGAAATATAATTCAGTGATATGAAATACATTTACAGTGTTATATAGTTATCACTATCTTGTTCCAGAGCTTTTCCATGACCCCAAAAGGAAACTGTATCCATTAAGCAGCAACTTGCCATTCCACACTCCCTATAGCCCCTGAAAGCCACTAATCTGCTTTCTCTCTCTACAGATTTGCCTGTTTCTGGACATTCCATGTAAATGAAATCATATAATATATTACCTTTTTTTTTTGGTCTGGCTTATTTCACTTACCATATTGTTTCAAGGTTTATCCATGTTGTAGCATGTATCAGTACTTCGTTCCCTTTTTATGGCTATATAATATTCCATTTTAGAGATATACAACACTTAGTTTATCCATTCACAAGCTGATGGACGTTTGGGTTGTTTCTACTTTCTTGGCTATTGTGGGTAGTGCTGTGCTAGGCACTTTTTAAAGCACTTAACTTATACATTTATTAATTTAACATGTTCACAAAAAACCTTGGAGGGAGGAACTATTTTACAAATGAGAAAAAGAGATTAGATCACTTGCCCAGTTACACAATTAAAGGAAAGGAGCTGAGAAGTTGGAGCTAAGACCCTAATTTTTTGTTTTTCAACCTAGCGTTCCTTCCACTGTCCCCACTAGCCCAGCTCTGTGAAGGCACTTGTCACTCACTCCAAAATGCTCTTCCCCAGTGTCCACCCCAGTCACCTATGCTCAGGCTATTTGGGGCAAATTAGTTGACGTAAACCCCTTTGCTGAATTGTAGATAGGAAACAAAAGGAAGGACCAGAGATTATTTATAAAAAGTCACACACTCTATGAATTATAATAGTAAACACATAAAATAACTGGTCCAGTAGCAGGCTATTATAAACAACTTGTGGCATAGTTATATAAAATAGTGTAGAGACATTAAAACCAATACCACAGAAGAAGAATGGTTTGAGAAAGTGTTCGTCGTTTATTTAGCCTCTCGGCCCTCTGAAGGAAGGTGGTACCAACTCCTTGGGTAGGAAAACTGAGGCTAAGAGAGGGTAAACAACCTGTGTGAGCTCAAGCCAGGATTCTGTCTCTATCCCCAAACCCATGTGCTCAGCCACAATAAAAAACTAAATGGAAATTTAGCAAAATCTTAGCAGTGGTATATTTCTGAGCAGGGGGATAATGGAAAACTTGTGTTTTCTTCTATTTCTCTAGCAACATTTTCCACATTTTTTACAAAGGACTTGCATTACTTTTGAAATTGAATAAAGGCATTACATGCTCTGTTACAACGAAGAGAATCCTGTTCAAGTTAACTTCAAAACATAGTTGATTAAAAAAAGAGACCAAATTCTCACGGAAGAAAGTATGGGTCGTGGCACAAATAAGGAACAGAGCTGAAGAGAAACCTTCAGTGGAGGTACAGTTCTGTGGTTATTTTCTTTACCCCCTCAGCATTTAGGAACTATTCATGGATGCCAACCATTCCTTTTCCCTAAATAAGCATTTCCATTTCCCAACTCCTTACAAAGTTCTTGTGATAAGCTGACAAACCACACCAAATCATGCAGTTGTATCCTGGTCTTGTGAGACGTGGTGGAGATGTGAAGCATTCAGTTAGTTAAGCTATACTCCTCGATTCTCTAACCTCTATCTAGAATTTTATCTTCCTCTCCTTAATTTAATTGAATTATTTTGTTTTATTTATTATTGAGGTATAATTGACATACGCCTTGTGTTAGTTTCAGCTGTACAACCTAATGATTCAATATTTGTATATATTGCGAACTGATCATTGCAGTAAATCTAGTAAACATCCATCACCATACATAGCTATAGAATAGTCTCTTTTGATGAGAACTTTTAAGGTCTACAACCTTAGCAACTTTCAAATTTGTAATGCAGTATTATTAGCTATAGTCGCTATGCTACATACCACATCCCAGGACTTATTTATTTTATGGCTGGAAGTTTATATACACTTGGACCCACTTCACCCATTTCACCCACTCCCTATCCCTCCTTCTGGCAACCACCAGTCTGTTTTCTGTATCTACAAGCTTGTTTGTTTTGTAATTCCACCAATGAGTGAGATTCTCATTGCTGAATATTGCCAGGAAGCCCTTGCTTGGGGCCTGTGTAGTCTCCCAGCTTCTATTGTTAACATAAGAACAATAGTACTTTGTTACTGTGTTTACTGTTGACGGGAACAACATTGTAAAACCAAGTCATTATCTCTAAGTACTTAAATTGTTGATGTTTAATTCCAAATTTCCCCTTTCAAGTCCTGTCTCTTCATTCAGTCAGCAGTGGTGCAGCTCCACAGTAGCTGTAATATTGTCATAATTTCCATAGAAACCTTCTGTAAAGCTGCACACACAGGATTACACCCTCCCTGCAGGCTGAGGCAGGAAGGCCAGATGGGCCCTGAAGGGGGAAAGGCCCTCAATGAGACATAAATCACTTGGTGCCGCTGGTGGGGGAATACAATGGGGGAGGGGGAGGGGAGGGGAGGAAGCCACTTTAGGAGGAAGATTGGTTTGGCTCAGTCTTCGCCACAGGGTAAAGTTCCCAAATGCAGCAGCCAGCAGTGCCTGCTCCTTTCCAGGGCCAATGTCTGGGCTGGTTACTTGCTTGGACCCTGATTCTCATGAGGCTGGGTTGCTCACTACATTGGTCATCAGCCACAGACAGACATAAAGTCCTGGTCAGCTGCTGAGTGAACGAAGATAGGGACAGAAAGGCACACATAATGCCATCTCTGTGTGCCAGGCTGGACACAGGAGTACAGCAGTCCCCACCTTATCTGCAGTTTCAGTTGTCACAGTTTCAGTTCAGGCCAACTGTAGTCTGAAAGTATTAAATGGAAAAATTCAGAAATCCACAATTCTTCCTTTTTAGATTGTGCACTATCCACAGTTGCATGATGAAATCTCCCACCATCTCGCTTCGTCCTTCCTGGGAGGTGAATCACCCCTTGTCCCTTGTGTCCACACTGAATGCACTACTCACTCATTTGTCACTTGGTGGTAGTTTGGGATATCAGATCAGTTATTAGGGAGAGTAAAAGACCATATTCACCTAATTTTTATTACAGTATATTGTTTTAATTATTCCATTTTATTTTTGGTTATTGTTTTTAACCTCTTACTGTGTCTATTTTTTAAATTTTTTATTGTTGACACTATTACAGATGTAGAATAATTCCCCCGACCCTTTGCCCATCTCCACCCAGCCCCCATCCCTTCCCCTGGCCTTCACCACACTGTTGTCTGTGTCCGTGGGCTATGCATATATGTTCTTTAGCTAATCCCTTCACATTTTTTTATCCAGTCTCTCTACCCCTTCCCTAATTTATAAATTAAACTTTATTATAGGCAAGTATGTGTGGGAAAAAACTTAGTATACATAGGATTCCATACTATCTATTTCAGACATCCACTAGGGGATGTGGAATATAGTCCCATGGAAATGGGGGGCCCTCTGTGTCTTCAGACCTTTATAGCATCCTTGAGAGGAAGATATGTTATTCTCATTTTATAGAAGAGGTACCTGGATTGCTGTCAGGCTTTTTCTGCCTCAGGTCTCAGCTTCATCTTGAGAGTTCCCTGGGTTCTCAAAGTCAGCTGAGGTATATCTTTCTGCTTTCTAGTAAACCTTTGTTTGACATGTATCATTCTGTAGTATAGATTCTTGTTTACCTCTTTCCCACTAGCCTGGGAGTCTTTTGAGGGCATTTCCCTTAGTACCTAACAAAGTGGTTGACTTATAGTAGGTGTTCAATACATATTTTTGAATGAATAAAAGAATAAATAAAAAAGTCTTAGTAACTTATTTAAAACCAATCTTTTTCACAGTTGTATCCCTGGGTATTATAGCGCATTCCCTGGTATATAATTGACCCTCAATGAATATTTGAGTGAAATAGTAAATGAATGAACATCAACTAGCTCATTAGTATCAGGGAGTTGCGCCAAGCTTTTCTGACTTCAAGCACTGTGTTCCATTAGCTGGTGGGAAAGATCATTGTCATGTCTAGCCAGCAATTCAAAGTGCATCACTTCCTGATAGTGGCATGGTACTGTCTGCTTTGTGAAGTACGTCTTATTATGTAACAGCTCCGGCACTTATCTGAGGCTGCCCCCAGCCTGGTGGAAAAAACATTTGTCTGAAAGCCAGGAGAACAAAAGTGAGAACTGGTTCTCTTACCCATTTGTGTAAAGTTGGGCACATCCCTTTATCGTGGCTTCTTCATCTTTAAAATAAAGATTTAGTTGAGTTAAATCTGAGGTATTCTAGGAGCATACCTTCTCTTTTAAAAAAATCCAAAGTAGTAGTATGCATAACCCCAATAAAAGTGGAGTTCCTTTCATAGAGCTCTCCCCCACTTTCCTTTCATGTGCCCCACCGTACCCTTGGTGGCCTCTGAGGAAGTTCAGTGGACAAGGTCCCTGGTAAACACAGTTTGGAATCCACTAGAATAGATTATATTTAGGGTCCCTTTGGTTCTAAAGTTCAAGAATCTAGAAATAAGGACACAGAGTCATGCAAATTATGCAGCCAGTCCTGGGCTAATGGCATGTGCCACCTGTCCTTACAAGTGGGCATCTCAATGGAGAGGAATGGGCATGGCATTTGGGGTCATGACTTCTGATTTCGGAACCCATAACCACCACTTTCCCAAAGGGTATTACCATCGAGAAAGCCAGTTCACTTCTCTGAACCAGTTCCCTCACCTGTAATTTGGGGCAAGTATCCTTGTGAGATTGGGTTTTTATGAGACTCATAGGAACTATCATTTCCTACACCTTTTGTTGGGAGATGCAACACACCCTGGGCGTTGAATATTCCTGAATGTTCTTGCTGGTTATTATCCCCAAAATGCAAGGCCCTAACTCCTCTTTACCTGGATTATTTCTCATGGTTCTGTTTTCAGTGAGCAAGCTTGACAGATGAGGTAACATTTCTCACAGACAGAGGATCAGCTTACTTCAGCATACTGTAGAAATAACGACCCCCCTAAGCACCGTGTTCTCCTATAGCACAACCCACTGTGTGTGGGGGCATCTCTGCTGGGCCCTTTGCCTCATCCCTGTGAGACTTGGGAAGCATGAGCAATCAATGGAAACCAACACGACACTCTGGCTCCTGATTTTGTCAGGAGAGGTGAAGTCATTTGTCTCTGACCCAGGAGTCTCCTATCTCCTGTCAGCATCTGTGAAATAGGAAGTAACAAGCTAATCTGTTAGGTTGGAAGTAAGATAAAAGCTCAGACCATACTCAGTTCTTAACATGATACATATTATATTACATTAAGTAAATGATCACAACAGCTACTTGAAGCAGGTATTTCTAGTAACCAGATTCTATAGATCACAAACCAAGTTTCAACAAGGTTCAATAATGTGCCGGAGATCACACAGCCACTGTATGGGGGCAAACTAATGTCTGCCTCACACCAAAGGGTATATACCCTTAACTATGTTTCCTTTCTGAATCAAATGAAGTAATGGCTATGAAATCTCTTCCACATGTTATTATTAATGTAAATATAATTATATGTGATCCTTAAGAAACTGGTTCATTTCAATACATGTGTATTGATTACCTGCTGTGGCCCTAGCCCCTGCCCCCACAGTGAATAAATCTGCCTATTTAAGCTTCAGTAATAAACCTGGGTTTAGTCATTACCATGCTGCTTACGAGCTGTGTAACTTTGGACACAATATTTAGCATCTTTGTATGAGTTCACATTCAGTCATAAAAACAGACACAAACCTAGGTACCATATTTCACCATGTATAATGCTCACTTTTTGCCCAAAATTATTAGGGAAAAATAAGAATGTGCATTATATATGGGTATAATGATTACACACTATAGGTATAATAATGGGTGTAATAATCCAGTATACAGTGAACATAAAAACATGGGTATGCAGTATACATGGGAGCACATTATACATGGCAAAATATGGTACTTTGGATAGAGGGGTTTAATATAGAGAATTGAGCATACACTGAGAGAGCAAAATAAGGAACATAGAGGTAAATCTAGAGACATTAACTAGAGGAAGCAGCAACTATCCATGGCTGAGTGAACAAAGAGAGAGGGGTGCTAGAATGGAGGTACCGGGAGGGGCTTCCCTGCAGGGCTGATGCCCAGAGTTCTACCTGGCTGTTCCTGATGCTCTTGAGAAGGTGTGGCAAAACTGGGAGTGGAAGTGTCTGAAGAAGCTGGAGTCTGAAGACTACAGGAGGGATGCTGCAGGAACAGGGAAGCAGGAAGGAAGGCTCTCTTCTCCATTTCCTGCCTTGTATTTGCAGAACTTAATAGGAAACTAGCCAGTTAAGGATACTGGGTCATGTAATTTGCAGAGTTCTGGCCAAGTAGAGGTTAGAGAGTATAGAATATAGAAGATGGACTTGGAGCTGAAATAGTAGGTGAGTAACAGGAACAATTGCTGTCCCCGGGTCCCATGCCTGTAATGTGGGGATGATGTCTATCTCATTATATTCTTTTGGAGAATTAAATGAAATAACCACTCAGTTACTTGACACTGATTGCAAGTTTCTAATAAATGGAAGCTTTTCATTATTCTTATTATGCTAAGCTTGCTTTCTGTATAATCTGCTGCCTTTGCCTGTTTTCCTGTGGGACTTGGGTGTTAATGCTTGCTTCAGGGATTATCAGGCCATCTGGGAAGCGGGTTTTGCTAAGCCCCATGTGGAGAACAGGCTTCAGAACTCTGCACTTGCCCTTGTGAGTCAAGACGGGAACCCTCTCCTTAGAGATGTTTAATTAGCTGGTTGTCAGAATGATGCTGATAGATGAAATGCCTGTCTTAGATGGGGTCTGTGGTTGCTCTGATGTGGACTCTCAGTTTCTTTCATTTGTTGTCCTGCTTCCTCTCTTTCCCCAAAGAAAGACTCCCTAGCCTTTCACTTTTCTCTCCTTTCATGTCCTCATCAGACAAGATAAAATGCCCTTTACTGAGTCAGCAAGATTTCTGCTACCTAACAGCTGTTCAGTGCTCTGAGGCTTCATGCTGAAGTACCCACTAAGAATATGTAGCCAACTAGAGTTTCAGCAGCACAGCCTGCTAACTAAGGATTTAGACTGTGGAGTAGAAACAACCAGGGTTCAATACCCCAGTCAGTGTTTTATAAGACCTTGGATAAGTAGCTTCTTTGAGCCTCAGTTTTCTCATTTCTAAAATGAGCATGGTAATTGTATGTACATCATAGGGTTGTTGGAAAACTAATAGAAGATAATTCCAGGAAAGCCCTAAATCCAGCATGCTTCACATTTCATAACCACACAATATATAATAACTACTATTACTGCCTGTCAGCACTGTTGTTTTGTTTTATGAACTCCTAAAATACTCAGAGTTGAATTCATTTATTTATCCCACAAATGTTTATTGGTCACTCATTAGGTTCCTGATACTGTGCAAAGAATCAGTAAACCAGAAATGAGCACAGTGCAAACCTGACCTGGTGAAAATAGAATAGAGTTTCTGCCAAGGTGCTAACAATTTGGGAAATGGGGGGTGGGGGCTGGAGGTTGGCCACGTTCACATACTCACAGTACAGTGTGATGGGTGTTACAGTAGTATTACAAAGAGCCACAGGGGCTAAGACGTAGATAAAGAGCTGAACCCGGAACTGAGGGAGAGGGAAGTCTTCCCAAGACCTCAATGCACAGTTGAGTTGGGCTGTCAGAATAGGTATGGTGATGAAAATGTGTGCTGCTGTGTGTGCGCACACGTGCGGTGGGGGATTGGGTTTGTGATAGTGATGGTGGCAGGTGGGTGTTTCCAGGCAGAGGATCTATAACACAGAAAGCATGGATGCTTAGGAACCTGAAATCCTGTAGAGAATGAGGGCAAAAGTTGGGCAAAAGTTGGGCAAAGGTTAAAGCTGGAGAGATCAGCCAGGGCCAGATTATGGAGAGCCTTGCAGAGCATGTGCAGGCTCACCACCCCAGGAACCCTCTTGCATTCTATTAGCTATGTCTTTCTTTCCAAAGGTGCTATCTCTCCTCAGACCCCAACTCTTAATGTACTATGGCATTTGTCTAACCAGTAATCAATTGTCTCCTTCTTTATGACAACAACCCTGATTTTGTTGAGGGTGGCAGTATGCCCAGATTAAAAATCTCCATTTTCCCATATCCTTTATAGATAAAGTCATGTGTGGCTGAGTGTCTATTCTAACAGACACTGATGTATAAGGCCTGGAGGCACAATGAAAATAAAAATGCAGAGTATGTGTCGAGATCTGTGAAGCCCCTTTAACAGACCAATAAATACAAAGAGAATGTTAAATGCTTTAAGAGGTATGTTATCTTAGGCAGTGAATAACCCAGGATAAATCCTTTACTGAAAAGCATTTTTGTAAGAGCAATAATTAGAAAGAGAGCAAAAAATGGTAGGACACAGAGACATGAGTTCTGTAGCATGCTGCACAGACAGAATGCAGTACACTGCATACTGATCCTAGCTCTCAGAAATCTAATTGTGATTCTGCATGAACAATTAACTGTCACATAATATAATTCCCTAGGAAAATGGAAACAAAGTCTTTCATGCAGTGCTGTTATGGAGATGAAATGAAATATGGGATAATAATAATGCTAGCTAATGTTCATTGGGTGTTTCCTGTATTCCAGACACTGTTTTAAGCAACTTACATATATCTTTTCATTAAAATACAAAACATCGTTATAATCTATGAGTGCTACCTTTTGATAAGTGAAATGAGAAAGAGAGGTTAAATAACTTGCCCAAGGTCAGAAAGCCTCCGATAGGAGGAGTCAGGGTTAGAATCCTTTTCAACTGACTCCAGAGCCAGAGTCTCATCATGTGGTAGAGATTTTGAAAAAACATGTTACATACAAAGAGACTATTATTATCATGTCCACACGTGCCTTGGATGGATTACTGAGAATTAGAATAAATAAAATGTGCTAAACACTAACCCAGTATTGGGTGGTGTTTCATATTTCTATAAAGGCTCCTTTAAAATCTGATGTGGTTTCAGAATAAAGATTCCTTTGTAAGTAATCTTCTTTTCTTTGCTTGCCTTTAACTTCTTTTTTAGTTGTTTTTGAGTTCTGCAATTTTAGTAAAGATTTAGGCATATTTGTTTTTCCATTTCTGAATTCAGCATACTTTTTGAATCTGAAGATTCACATCTTTCAACAGTTTGGGACATGTCTTAGCCATCATCACTGTGGTATTGCCTCTCTCCATCCCCTCTCTTTTCCCATCTGCAGTTCCCATTAACTTAATGGTGAACCGTCTGACTAATGTTCTGCTCTCTTCTCCTCTCTATCATATTTCCCATTTCTTTCCATTCTTTGCCACGATTAGAGTTATTTGATCATATTTCCACTCCAGTTCACAAATTCTCTCTTCAGCAGTATTTAATCTGCTGTTTAACTGTCCATGAAGTGTTTCATTTCATTGACCATTTTTTTTATTTCCAGAAGGTATATGCCTTTCCCCTTTTTTAAATCTACATTCTTCTGTTTTGATAGTGTCTTATTCTGTTCTTATATTTAAACCTTATTTGTACTGCAAATTTTGTCAATTTAAACACAATGATTTTATTTTATCTCTGATTCTTTTATTATATGAAGTTTGGAGAGGACTTAGTGTACTTATTGTGTCTGGTAAATCTAGTTCAGGAAGATTATTTTCCTTTGTGTTTTATAGTTTCTAATTATGAGCTCATATTAGATAATGTGGTTTTCGGAAAGAATCCAATGAGTTTGAGCCTCGAGCGTCTCTTATGAGTGGTTTTGCTTTTGCCAGATACCCCAATGCTATTTTTGACTGTTTTTAATGTTGATATCTCACTTTAGGGATTACTAGTGGTTTAAAATTAAATCCAAGCCTATGTGGGGGCCCTCCCACCACTAGAAACTCTGCAGAGGCCCATCCTGCAATGCCCTGTGAGGAGCATGGACCAAGGCCAAGAAGCTCCATACCATCACCCTTCATTAAAAAGATTTTCCTACTTGATTTTCTTCACAGAAGGACCAACATTTATATTGGTCCTTCTGTGAAGGACCAATGGTGGGGGGTGTCTCTGTGTCAACCCTGCCTGCTTTGGGTTGGACCACAGGGCCTCATTTCTTGTCCTCTCTGGACAAGAAAGCTCTCTGGAGCTTTAAAATCCTAACCAAAATGAGCAAAGTCACATAACACAGCCAAAGTTTCAGCTCTCCTGCTTGCTTCTGTTTTCAATGCCCTTGTTTTTTCCCCTAATTATGCATTTGTCTATTTTGTGTTGGAAGAGCTAAGTTATGTAATCTACCATATTGCCCTGCTCATCACTCTGGATTATGAATTATCTTATAGTCATAAAAATTGTCCTCTGAGTGCAGCCTGGATAACTAAAAGTTCAGGTTAATTTAAATAAAATAAGTTCTTTGTTGTCGTTGTTTGTGACTAGGTGATTGAAGGACTAATTGGCATTAGGGTTTAATTTCCCATGCTAAAATTATAAATTAGTTCATATTCTCTCTTTAATTTTAAATTTCAAAATGAGGTTCATGACCATGTGTAGCTACAGAATTGAATTGCAGCTCTAGCTCTACAACTTACTTGCTATGTGAGCTTGGTGAAAAAACATGAAATCTTTGTGGCTCATTTCCCTTACTGAATAAAGTGCCACAGTAACAGTATAGCCTCGGCAGGTTGTTATGAGAATTAAATAATATATGTATAACTTTTGGAAAAGTTCCTGGGCAGATAGCACTTCACAATTTTACTCTTGTTTTTATTATTACTGTTATTATCTGTAGACGCCTTATAATAATCACACATTCATTTCTGAGGGTGTATTTATTGGTGCTACTTTGTATTCTTGCTCTTAACCCCAAAAATTAACTTCAGATTTTTTTACTATAGTTTCTCCCTCTAGTCTAAAATCTTGAAGAGCATTTTTAAGAGTTTGAGTCATCTTCCTCATTACGGTAACATGTTAAGACAATTCTTTACCTGAAACTACTCCTGTAGTTTCTAATTGCTTGGATCTTTCCCCCTTTTCTAAGGTATTTTTACTCATTCTTTAACTTAACCTTATATTTATAAATAGCTTTGAGGCTCTGCTTTTCTCTGTTCTTTCAAGACATTCTTTCTATTCACTTGAATAATTTTCCATTTTGAGCAATTTGTTTTGTGATTTCAATCTTTCTGTCAAGTCTTTAGCCACAATGATCAAGTTGCGTCAATTTTAAGACAGGTCTTTAAAATCATGTACATGCCAGCTTTTGTGTCTGGTACCCTCTTCATAACTCCTCTTGGCTTTCTTTTGAAATGGTATTATTTTAACTTTTTGTTTGAAATGATTATAAGCTTATAGGAAGTTGCAAAAATAGTACATAGAGTTTTTTTAGTGCTTCACTCAGCTTTCATTAATAGGCACATCTTATGTGACAATTGCACAATGTCAAAACCAGAAAGGTAACACTGGTTTAATAATGTTAGCTAGACAGCAGGGCCTTACCCAGATTTCAACCATTTTTATATTCACTTGTGTGTGAGTGTGTGTGTGTGTGTATATTTCTATGAAGTATCATCCCAGGCATATTTGTATAACCGCCATCACAACCTAAAGGCAGGCTTGTTTCCTCACTCTGAAGGAAGTCCCTCATGCTACCTTCAAGTCTTGTCATTTTGAGATTACTGTATAAGTGGGATCATACAGTATATTACTTCATGAAATTATTTTTGTTTATTAAACATAATCCCCTTAAGATCTATCCTACTTTTTTATCTATCAGTGGTTTGACCCTTCTTATTACTGAGCAGTATTGCCTTGTGTGGTCGCACCAGACTAGTTATCCATTCACCTATTGAAGAACATTTAGGTAGTTTCCACTTTGAGCTATTGCAAACAGAACTTCTATGAACATTCTTGTTTATGTTTTTTGTAGGAATGTAAGTTTTTATTTCTTTGGGATAAATGTCCAAGAATGTAATTGCAGGGTTGAATAGTTAGTGCGTGTTTAGTCTTATAGGATACTGCCCAACGAGCTCCTGGAGTGGCTCTACCAATTTAAATTCTAACCAATAGTGTATGAAGAAGTGACATTTTTGATACAATTTCTCTTTAAGAAATCTAAAATTTTAAAATTCAGATTTAAAAAAATAAAAGACGCTCTGGCTGGTGTGGCTTAGTGGATTGAGCACCGGCCTGCAAACCAAAGGGTCGCCAGTTCGATTGCCGTCAGGGCACATGCCTGGGTTGCTGGCCAAGTCAGGTCCCCAGTGGGGGGCACATGAAAGGCGATTGCACACTGATGTTTCTCTCCCTCTTTCTCTCTCCCTTCCCCTTTGTCTAAAATAAATAAAATTTAAAACAAAATAAAAATAAAAGACTTGTCTGGTGATAAAAATGTTCTACACTTAGATATGGTGATGTTTGTACAAATTGATGAGTGTACTAAACAACATTGAATTGGAATATTATGGTGTGTGATTTATACCTCAATGAAGATGGTAGCCATAAATATAACAAGAAGGGATCTGATTTTATTACAAAAATCTTGTTTCCTCACTAAACATTTCTAATATTTAGTGAGAATTTAGATGGGGCAGACATTACATATAATGCTTATCTTGATACATCTACTAATTAGCATGTCATTTAACAATTTGCAACTTCCTCATCCTTTTCCATAAGTGGGAATGTGTAGGAAAATTACCTTCCTTTGTGAGGATTAAATAGAATAATGCATATAAAGCATTTAGAATGATGCCTACCCAGTATTGCTACCCTTATTATTAAATTCATGAGAAGACATTTTCCTCTTAATAGTTCAAAATTGCCCGGTAATAGTGTTATGAGAAAGTGAGCCACATGTATTATTAAAAGATGACAGACTTTGCCATTGTATTTATGAAGGACAAGGGACGCAGCTGACATTGATCACCTGCTATGCACCAGACACTGTATTTATTAGCCACCACTTTCCTCATTTAATCCAAAAAACTTTTCCAGGACAGATACAGGACCATTCCCATTATATGGAAGAAGAAACAAAAGGTCAAGAAAATTTCCCAGTTTCCTAAAGCAAGTATTTCATATAGCCAAGGATAGAAGACCAGGTCTGTGTCCCAAGTTCTTACTTTCGTACTTTCATGGTTGAAAGGAATGGATACAAATTGGACTTTTCTTCAAGCACTGCAACTAACTTACGGCAGTTATTTTCAATCAGTGCAAGAATTTTTTAAACATGCAATACCTGGCTATTTATTCAGGGGCACTGACCTCTTTTCCCTTAGATTGTCAAATTTTTTAAAATGACAACAGCCAACACAACAATAGTTGTCCAATGTGAATGAATCAAGATTATATCTATTTTTTGTCAGATTGGCAAAAAAATATTTTTGTGGTGTGCCTCAGAATTTCAGTAATTAGTTTATGTGTGCCATGAGATGAAAAACGTTCCCAATCACTGACTTAGGGTATCAAGATCCTTGCAGCTTTTCTCTCTTCTTTATTCAGAAACTAAGATTTAGCATTTCTATGGTTACCATATGTAAAACATTTCAAAAATATTTTAAAAAGACATTGAAAGGTCCCTATAGTAGTTCAGAAAGAGCCCCAAGCTTTGCTCATCCTGAATTTCCAACTGTTTTAGAGCTTGAACTGCAAAAGGCAAAGTTGCTGGTGGAAGTCCATTGCCAGACATGTTCAGTAAGAAGCGATCGGATATATTCCAGAGATTAGAAGACTGAGTACCCCATGCTGAATTCAATTAAAAAAGAAAACAAAAAGTAATTCCAAGCTAAGAAGAAAAGAAAATTGTTTGTGATAATGTGTCATCAAAACGATTTCTCAAGTTCATTCACCCATGGATTAGTCTTTGTACCCTTTTTCTTCTTCCAGCCCCTTTCTCTTTACAAACTGCCAAGTATAGTAATGGAAGCAAAGAAGTTGCTGACATCAGCAACTCTGATGTCAGCCAAATTATTGAGAGAAACAAGGGAAAGTTTTCTTTGTAGTGAGCCTCAAAGATTATGCACCCTATTCCTCAGGTTTATGGAGGAACTTGGCTGCAAGTTTTTACTGGAAAGAAACACAGGATTTGGAACTCCACTCGGAAAACATAGGTCCTCCTGATTTCTGGATCCACACAGACAGAATCCCAGGGATTACCCTCACATTGATGTGAGGTGGGAGAAATTGGAATGGAACCCATGGATTGAGCCTCATGTGTTGGCATGTTATAAGTTATTTTATTACAATCAGGAGAAACAAGGTCTGCTTCCCATATGACTAAAACCAAAGCAAACCTAACAGTCTTGCTTGGATTAGGAAGATTCTCTGAAGTCATGAGAAATGACCTCAAAACTGGCTAAAAAGAAAAAAAAATGAATGAAAAATGGCAGGCTGCAAGTCCCAGGAAGGTGCTGCAGTGATCAGCTTCAGACACATTTCATTTTGTATTGTTATTAATGGCTAGGAAAGAGGCTATAAACCTATTATGGTAATTACATCTGCAGATGAGGGTAAATAGAATGGTGCTATAGACTAGTGAGCAAGAGACATAGCACAGAGCAACCTTAGAGAGATTAGAAATATGGGCAGGAAATGGACAAATGAGATCAGCCTGGAAGAGCAGAAACGTGCATCTGGAGAAATACATGATGTGAAAAGCAGAGAGGTACTTAAAGGGGG
>PVKM010008218.1:0-39487 GCA_004027735.1 Carollia perspicillata
GAGCTGGAGTACAAGGGAAGAAAATGCAACTCAGAAGCTTATCAGGCTCAGCACAGTGATTCTGAGGTCAGGATTTCCTAATACGGACATCTTCCAGTAAGCTCTGTTGGTTCAGAGAAATGTCTCAGTTCTATATTAAAGAACAAGCATTTAAGACAAAATAGGAACTTGCCATGAATCTGATTCTTAGGTAAATCTGTTTTCCTTTCCACACTCTTAAGCTACCTGGAGGCTTTAAGGGATATCACTTTTGATAAATGAGGTAGCCTAGACCCTGAGAACGTTTAAGAAGACCATTAAATTTCTCCCCCAACCCTGTCACCCTCATGGGAAAGTTACATATTTAGACTCATCAAACATGGCTTATATATGGAATGCATTCTGAGTGGAATCAGTGAGATCAGTTAATTTTCCCCTCCAGGTAGAGCTAAGTGTAATGTACAATCAATGTATTTTGTTAACTTTTGTGGTTTTCTTATCTGTTTGGTTGGAAGCATACTCTCTAACTTCTGTGTTCCAATTACTTTAAGATCTAAATTGCTAGTAATGGTTTCTGCCAAGATAGAACTTGCACCGTGGTACATGGAAGCTTAATGTCGTCATACACAATATCTCAGCATGGCTTCCTGCCAGTGCTGGATATTTATAATATGCATGTCTAGACATAGGTTTTGGGATTACCGTCTCAAAGATGTGGAGTTTCAGCTCTGGGGTGTGTGTGTTTATGTCATGTATTAAGTTTGAAAAGCTGGCACTAACACTCAGGTGTCCTTTTGTTGCTTTCAGCATGATTTTATAAATCCATGGGATGAAATTACATATTCCAAAATATTGTTAATGGAGACTGAGTCTAGTAAAATTGCATTCAGTCTGTTAACACGCCTTTTCTTTTTTTATTTTCTCAACTCCCATTGTCATTAGGATTGGTTTCGACCTTTATTGCTGCTTACCTAAACTAAGACCCAATTCAGTCTGAAAACAATCTTTTATTCTAAGCAAAGCATTTCTTGTCCCTTGTATGTAAAGGCCCTGGCTAAGTGCTCTGAGAGATAGAAACATGAATCAGATGTGAGTCCTGCCCACAAGGAACTTTGAGTCAAATGAAAACCAAAAATGATAGAAGGCATAAAATGAGTTAAGTGGCAGGTAATGTATTATTCAAAGGGAGAGAATTTTTTTTAAGTGGCAAGATTGGTAGGATAGGAGGAATTTGAGATGAACCTAGAGGAATATGAGGTGAGTTTTTATGTACAGAGACAGAGGAAAGATTCAGAAAAAAGGGAACATTAGAGACAAAAGGTATGGAGCCAGAGAACACCTGGGAAATGTTTAAGGAATTGTGCAGGATCGAACTTGGCTGAGAACAAGGGGCCTATGTTAGGCAGTGGCAAGAGAGAAAATCAGAGAGGCAATAGGGACCGTGTAGTGGGGGACTTTAAATTCCAGGGAATGGAACTTGTTTTAATTTGATAGGAAATGGGAAGCCATCCAACCTTTCTCGACAGAGAAGAAAGTGTTACCTTGAAATCTTATTACTGTATTTTGCTGTGTATAATGTGCACTTTTTTGCCCAAATGTTTGAGGGAAAATTAAGTGTGCCCATTATATATGGGTAGTACCTGAAATACCTTGTATCTTGTCTTGTGTTTTGTAGTTATTTGTTATGCAAAATTTCTTGTACCATAATATGTTCAAAAATAAATGCTAAAATTCCTTAACACTACAAAAAACAAGTATCTAAATATAAGTCAATAAATCATTGAATTAAAAAGGTAAAATGAAAGATTTTTTCCCCCTGAAAACTTGGGCCAAAAACATGGGTGCACATTATACATGGCAAAATACAGTGCATTCCTTTGTGTTAAAGATTACTAACTATAACCTATGAATCACTGTATTATAATAGCTCATTCTCAGACCATCTAGATCAGGTTTCTCAACCGCAGTCCTATTGACATTTTGGGTCAGATAATTCTTTGCGGTAGGGCTGCCCTGTGCATTTGCAGGATGTTTAGCAGCATCCCTGGCCTCTCTTCCCCAAGTTGTGACAATCAGAAATACCTCCCGACATTTCCACATGACCCCTAGGAAGCACGTTCACCCCCATTTGAGAATCTAGTGTATTGCATTTCTCTGGTTCTGGCATTGTTAGACTCTTAGATTGACAAACCTGAGAGTTCCTTAGGCCTTCGATCTGTTAATGTTTGCAATTTTGTACTAGACAAACCTCTGATCTTGAGATTAAGGTAGTTCATGTGTGTTGGAGTAAAAGACCTGATCTGTGCGTGGAGAGACCTGGGTTCTAGTCCTGACTCTGCCACGAAGAGGTTGTGTAACTTGGGTGAAACCCTGTGCTCAGTAACCTGATTCCTCATCTCTAAAATGACCTCTAAGCGTGTGACCTCTGAGGCTCTTTTCAGCTCTGATTCTGCCTCCTGATTTCAAACTGATTCTAGGGCTTTATTCTTTCACATTTTAAGGAAGTTACACAAATTGAACAGCATGTATCTTAACCAACAAGAATGACTGAAGTATTGAATAAAAAAGACAAGTGTTTTTCTCCTTACTGCCTTATTGTACTAAATACTATCGTTTTTTTCATTTCTAGATTATTTGAAAAATCTTTTAGAAGACTCTGAAGATTACAGAGACACTCAAGGTAAATAAATTTTGTGATCTTATATATTGCAGAAGTTTTTATATTATGTTTATTTGGACCTAGAAATTAAAAATATAAGAAGACTTTGTTTTATTCACACAAAATCTTTTAAAAATAACACTATTTTGGGCAGATTAAAATAGAACTAAAGTGGTACCGTGGAGCTAGACGCACAGGGACAAGAACATCCTGTGGTCAGTCGGTCATGGGAGCCAGTCTTCCCGGAGAGGGAGGACCCTGCATGGTGCAGGTCAGGGAGCTTCATCCTCCTGTGCTCAGTTCCCCTTGCCATATGTAAATGACCATTCTCCGGATGGCCACTGCTTTCAAAGCAGGGATTGAACCAGTTAATCTGCAGGGTCCTTTTAAGCTTTAAAATCATGAGGGCACGAAGTGACCGAACTAAACAAATCAAGGACAGTGGTTAAAATAGGGTATTGTTCTGGAACTGTTTAATGATAGGCATTAGCCTTACCAGCTTCCACCCCTCATGCCCGGTAGTACTCGAGGGGAATAGTCTATTACAGTACAATGGACTCATTGATATTCATGGAGTAATCTACTGTGTGTGTGTATTTGTTCATAGGATAATCTGTAGTGTGTGTGTGTTTCTCTTTCACACGCACACTCAAGGATTACTTCTGTTCAGGAGTGTTTTTTTTCTGTTTATCCCCATACTACCTCTTTCAAATGTCATAGGTATATCTCTCATTGTAATATGCAGAAACTCTTTAAACAAGTCCATGTGCATCCTGTTAATGTTATGAATTTCAATCTTATTCTTGTGCATCCTTTACACTTTCAGATACAAAACTGAACAGGTTTTTAACCCATTTGGTAGATATTCTTTATTAGTTCTTTTAATTATTTTACTTCTATTTCTCTAACATCTATTTGGAAATGTTATCCTTTTAAAGGGGTTTGTTGTTGTTGTTTTAAGGAAAAGTTTGGAGTGGGGGATGTGCTTCCTGTCGTTGGTGAACATACAGTCTAGCTGAAGAAAACAGCCTGCCCGGCAGACCAAGAACAAAGCGGACAGCTATAAAGTTAGGGTGTGCCGAACAGTACAGAATCACTTGAGAGAGGAAGAAAAGTGGGAAGACTGGCGAGACAGAGACACAGCTTAGTGTAGAGAGAAGTGGGACTGGAGCTGAGTGGAAGGACAGGTGGGAGTAAGAGTGGGCATTCCAGATCGGAATCTGTCTTGTGAAGATAAAAATTTTAAACAGATTGTAGCAAGTAGGACCTCAAGAAAACATCTGTTCCAGGGACAGTGAGTTATTAACTTCATCCTATAGATAAAACCAGTACAGGGCCAGAGATTAAAGAGCTTCTTTAAAGGAAATTGCACACTTGAGCAAAAGCTTAATTAGAATAAGCAATAAACAGCGAAGCGCTCCTATGGCCAGAGGCACGGCAGTGAGATGGTGAGCAGCTGTAAATGAGATTGCCCAAGTGTGAGGGCAAATGAGGCAGACACACCTCTGGAAGGTAGGCGGAGGAGTAAAGCAGCGGGGTCGCCAGGGTGTCTAAAAGGGATGCTGTGGGGGGAGCCAGGATTACAGAATGGATGGGAGAATGCGGCCTGGAATTTAGGTGACCAAACCGCAGGAGCTTTGCCATGTCCTCCAAAAGCTTTTCTCCCTTCCCACTTAGAGTTCAAGCAGGCGGAGAAGCAGATATGTGCCCGGGGTCATCTCTTGAATGTCTGTCAGGATGAGTGCCAGGTGCAGTGCATTCTGATATACGATTGGGGGCCCCGTATATCCCCCTACACTATAAGGCATATAGTATGTTTAGTATAGTATAGTATAGTATACTGTAAGGTATATACCTAAGGTATAAGGTACATACTATATACTATAAGGACATACTGCTTTCCTTTAACAATGGTGATAATAATACATTTGTATTTAAAGAATATAGAAACCTCCAAAATTGGTACTAGAAAGAGAATTTCTTGGTAAGTTATAGTTGCTAGACCAAAACCCTCAATCCTTTTCTAGAAATTGATCTTTTGTTTTTGTTTTTTTTAAGATTTTTGTGTTAATTTGTAGAGAGAAGGGAAGGTGGGGGAGAAAGATAAGGAGAGAAACATCCATGTGAGAGAGAAACATCTATTGTATTGGTTGCTTCTCGCACGCACCCCGACCAGGGACAGAACCTGCAACCTAGACATGTGCCCGGACTGGGAATCAAACCAGCGACCTTTCGGTTTGCAGGATGACACCCAACCAACTGAGGCACATCAGTCAGGACTTTTCTTTTTTTTTAATTATTGTTTTGTTGATGATTGCTGTCACTGCCACACCAGCCTCCGGAGGGCATGTCCCCTCTTTAGCACTACCAGTTTTTCTCAGTGGGAGTGCTACTGTCATATCGTATGGCGTAGCCTTTGTGTGGGTTTCTAGTTAGTATTACAGCATGTTTGACATCCTTGGCTCCTACCCTCTGAAGGCCAGAGGACCTTTCCAGTCATGTGACAGCCAAAAAATTGTCTTTGCACATGGCCAAATGTCCTTGGGAAACACCACTGTCTCGGGTTGAGGACAACTGTAGCCCAAAAGGAGACAAAGTTCAGACTTTTTTTTATAGCTATTTACAAAGATGATAAGACTAGAGCATTCCAAAACACTTTGCTAAACACAAGGGTTTAACAAAAAGAATAAATACAGATGAAGCTGAATAACCCCACTTACAAAACAATGCCTGTAATTTCCTAAGGCCTGGTGCGCTTCCAGGTGACATTTGCTCCCTCTCGGGGTCAGACTAAGAGAAGGTAGCTGAGCCCTGACCTTCTTACACAGTCTGACCCTCTTACACAGCTCTTTCTTGGGCTGGGTTGGCCCAGTTTTTCATTGGCCCAATGAAAAGAACCAGATTTCATTGGTTCTTTTTTTCCCGTAAGATGGCTTTAGTAGCATTTAGTTGTCTTTAACTTTATTTGAAACAATTTTGTTAGATTGTACTGTGACAGCTGTCATATCAGCATGCATTTAAAAAAAAAACTTACTAAAATTGGTGAATTTTTGTGTAGCCATTTTAATATTGAAGGTGGAAGAAAGTAAGCAACATTTTTGGCGTATTATTCTTTATTATTTAAAGGCAGGTAAAAACACAACTGAAACACAAAAGAAGATGTGTACAGTGTATGGAGGAGGTGCTGGTTCTGATCAAACATGTCAAAAAAAGTGGTTTGTGAAGTTTCATGCTGGAGATTTCTCGCTACATGATACTCTACAGTTGGGTAGACCAGTTGAAGCTGATAGTGATCAAATCAAGACATTAATTGTGAATAATCAGTGTTATACTGCATGGGAGACAGCTGACATACTCAAAATATCCAAATCAATCAAGTTTTTGGTGAAAATGAAAAATGTGTTTTTTACAGAAAAAACCATGTGAACTTTTTGGCCAACCCAGTAGTTCTGGTTCCTTCTCTCCCCACAGCAGTTTGTATTGGAATGGACCTTAGCCTCCAGGTGAAATCCTATCCTTATCCTTGTAAACTTCAGCAGGATAATCAAATCTCAGCACAAAACCACCCTGACATTCTTACATTGATACACATTATCTCTAGTGTCTCTTTAGACTTTCTTGGGCTCATTTTTTTGGTAAGTACTGTATTTTGCCTGTTTCATGCCCTCATTGCACCTCATCATCCGTATATTTTCTCACAGTTAACCTAGATCCTCCCATGGTTGGTTGCTGTGAACTAGCAACCTTGTCACTTGAAATTGCTCCATGTTGCAATTCATTGGTAATGACCAAATGCCCCTCTCTTCCTACATATTTTAGATGCCCTTGCAGTTGTTATAGAGGTAGCCAACCACGCCAATGACACCATGAAGCAAGGAGTAAGTAACTAATTTCAGTGGCTGGTGTGCTGTTGAACCTGGGAGTCAGGGCCTTTATTTGTTCTGCATCCTCTTTCTGTAGGACAACTTCCAGAAACTTATGCAAATTCAGTACAGCTTAAACGGACACCATGAAATAGTGCAGCCTGGGCGGGTAAGTGTTTTAGACTGCCTTTTGAAAATTTAATACAATGATTTTTGGCACAGTTTGTAGCTATTTTTCATTTAAGTTGTACAAATAGGGCATTTGTTATTGTTACTCTTCATTTACCCAGTCTGAATCAACTAAGTTTATTCTCTCCATTCAAAACATTCATGATGTAAGTCACCATGAGAAGAAGTCCAGTTCAATTAGGAGAATGGCAGGGGTCCCTACAGAGTATCTGATTAGATAGGATCACTTTATTGTATAATGCCGGCCTCCCTCACACAACTTTAAAGGCAATTTCATGGAAATCTGTCACGAAAGAGAAGATTATGAGGGGATGGAGAAAATTGGTATTTTGATGCTCCTAATAGAGCACAAAAATGGCCTAGGGAATGAACTGAGGAAAACTACAAAATGCAGTTGTCCGGGTGTGTGTTGGCTGCGCCTCAGGATAAAACACATGCTCGGTCAAATGCGTCTCAGAGCACAGAGCACCCCGGGGGCCAATCCTGGATGTCTGAAACTGCAGCCTTGTCCAATTCCTAAATGACTTACAGCGTCTAAAAAGAAACAGGTCTTTAAAAAGTCACAAGGAAACTATGTCCGCCCAGTCCCCTAAAGGGGGAAAAAAAAACAGGAGAAAGGAAGTTGAAAAGGAAATTCCATGTGTGTTGTTGTTGTGCTGTGATGGTAGGACTAAATGGGTATCTGTTTGGATGAATCAGGTTTTTCTCAAAGAAGGAACTCTGATGAAGCTGTCTCGGAAGGACATGCAGCCCCGAGTGTTTTTCCTGGTAAGTGGCTGTGCGTGTTTCTGAGGAGCCCCAGGCAGGCATAGCTGCTTAATAAAAGGAGACATTTGCACGTTCAGATAGCAGTTTTAGTGGGATCTTTGATGGACTGCATTGCTTGTTTGCATTACAAGTATAGGAAACAAAGATTCATAACCAGAAAAAAAGTTTTTTCTTTTTGAATTTAGTGTATTTCATTTTTAACTTGTTAAAAAAAAGATTCAATCAATTATTTATTTAGGTAGATTTTAATACCTTAGTGGGATTTAGAATTCAGAAGCCATTACGTTTGTCTACAACACTTGCAAAGAAAGCACATTTTTAAAGAAATTTCCTTTGTAGTAATGTTTTAGCGAAACATTCTGGGTGGTTCTTGTGTCTATAAGCAGAACCTAAGTATTTATTCAGAGAGCTTTTAATACGGAAGTAACGTTTTTCTTTTATTCTTGTGTCTTACAACTTTGTGGCTGAAGCTCGTTGCTTTACTTCACCCTCTGAAATGTCTGTCCTTTCAGTTCAACGACGCCCTCCTGTACACAACACCACTGCCGTCCGGGATGTGCAAACTGAACAACATGCTCTCGCTGGCTGGGATGAAGGTCTGTGCGTCTGAGGTTTTTTTTAACCTGCACATATTTAGGAAAAAAATCCCTAAGACAATCATCTTTAACTTTTTCTTCAGGTATTACTGTTCATGTATTCATTTCTTCACTCGTCATCGTTTGTTCATTCATACATTAGTTTGTTTGTAAGAAGATTTATTGAGAACCGCTATAAACAACATGGCAGTAGGTGTGGTGGAGAATATGAAGATAAAAGGAAGCATGATTCCTTTTGTCTCCGCCCCTACGCTCGTCTCCCCAGGGGCTCAGCAACTAGTAGGGAAGATCATACACTATGCATAAACACTTACAGACAGTGATAAAGATCACTGAAAGGCACAGTTGAAGTTTTTGTTTGGCCGTTCAGAAAACAAAGAATGTGCAGCTTTTGGTGGGACGTGGTGGAGGGGTTGGTGGCAACTAGGAAAGAAGAAGAACTGAGGAAGTCTTTTTGGAGGAAGAGCCAAGAATGGGTCACATTCAGCCATGCTGAGGTGTGGGGAAAGGCACTCCAGCTGGAATGATGAGCAAAGGCCTGAAGGTGGGGAAGGGAGGCCTGTGTGTATGTAGGAATTTAAATTCATCTGTAGCAGAGGATAGACGAGGGAGAACAGTGGTCGGTCAAGTTAGAAACGAGGGTTGGTGGTGGATGCCAGCAGCTGGGGCACTGGGCAGCTTCAGCTACACTTCAGAGATGAGATTTTCAGTAGGATGAGTTTGCTCAAATCGTTTTGCTTTCTTCCAGGTCAAAAAACCCACCCAAGAAGCATATCAGAATGAACTGAAGATTGAGAGTGTAGAACGTTCCTTCATTCTCTCAGCCAGGTAAATTTGAAAACTATGTATAGGTGAGCATTTGCCAGCATTGATAGGGTCAGCCATCTCCAGCATTTTTTATTACATTAGGTTAACAATTAGACTTAACTTTTCCCCCTTCTTTTCTTTTTGAGTACCATGCTGTTCTCTCTTGGTTTACCATGTAGATAGAATGTGTCTGAGAGCTAATGCTATCATGTGCTGGAAGCACAAAGGTAAAAATGTTCCTTGACTAGAATAATAATGCTGAAAATGCTTTGCTGAATATTTTTTAAGTGGATGTTTCCAACCTTTTTACAACATTGAAAGGACATAAATCTGCGAGGTAGGTGTCATCTCATTAAAAATGAGGAATATTAAGTTACAGAAAAATTGAGTTCCTGTCTTATGGATATGTAACTGGCAAAGTCACGATACAATACAAGTTCTTTTGCTTTT
Source organism: Carollia perspicillata (assembly GCA_004027735.1). NCBI lineage: Eukaryota > Metazoa > Chordata > Mammalia > Chiroptera > Phyllostomidae > Carollia > Carollia perspicillata. Next base: position 9,312 of record PVKM010008218.1, read on the forward strand.
AAATCTGTTGTTAATATACCGCATTGCCTTAAACTAGAACTTTCAGTGACTTACATATATAAATCAAACTATAATACTTGAATGTAAATGAAGTTCTAAAAAAAACACCCTGAAGCTGTATGAGTCATAAACATATGTTGTGGAGTTACTGGCCAAGTGGCAGAAGTGGGTGCCTGGCAGGATTTGACAAGCAAAGGGACAGACGACAGCCAGCCCATGCTATTGCTAGATCACAGTAGAGAGTCTGTGCAACTCTCAGACCAAACTCTCAATGTTATAAAAATGGTAGCAAATACTGTTGTAGCATTCACTTTGTGCCAGGGACTGTCCTGAGCACTTTCTGTGTATTAATCTGTGAAGTCTTCTCAATGACCTTCCAAGGTAAGTGATCACTATTACACCCATTTAATGGTGAGAAAAGCCACCGCCCTATAAAGTAATCTGGGTGAGGATTTGGACCCAGGCAGTCTGCTTACGGCTGTGTCCAAACTACTAAAACCAACTAGAGTCTTAGTAGCAGCTGGAGCGGTGACTGGAACCATTTATTTCTCTGCATCAGGTGTGGTGCTAAACGTTTTGTATTTATTTGCCAAGTTCTGTGATAACTAGTGGAATAGGTGTTGTCTTGACCTTCCATATAAGAAAAATAGAGGCTAAAATGCATGCCCAATTTTCTCAACTAACAAGCAGTGGAGCTGAAATTGGAACCTAGGTATAGCTGACACTGAATTGATGCTTTTAACCATAATAATTTTGCCAATGTCCACAGATGTCAAGGACTCAGACCAAAGTCAGAGGCCCACAAGAGCAGCTAGCTCCTTGGTCATGTTGCCTTTCTGAGGTGGAGTGGCCACCGCTGCCTGGCACCAGATCTCAGGATGGCAGAAGAAAATACCTGTTTTCAGGGTTTGCCAGATGCTCCCCAGCTCCCAGCCAGAGCGATTATCTTCTTTCCTCCTTCTGAGTTTGAACAAAAGTGCAAAGAACATCAAGTCCCTGTACATCAAGGCCCTTTGCAAATACTTAAACTTGGTTCTTAAAATCAGGGAAGTTATTTTCAAAGATCTAAAGAGGAAATGCCTATAGGAAGGTCAAGTTTTTAATTGCACTTAAGTTTCCTAACTAAAAATGTGTTAAAAACAAAATTCTATTTTATTAAGAATTAAACACTTCAAGAAATGATGGTAAATCTTTCTTGGGTTTCTAATCAGGGAACTATCCAGATGTCCACATTTTTCCAGATAGATCTCCTAGACTTTAGGATAGTCATTGGGATTTTTGAGTGTGAGGGGAAACCATCTGAGGGGTTTAAGCTAAGAACTGATCTGGTTTAATTTATATTTTCAAAAGAGCACACTGGTTGCTTTGTAGAAGATAGACCACTGGAGACTAGAGTAGAAGTTGGGAGGCCAGGTACGAGGCTGTAGGTGATGGTCTCTTCAAATGAAGTGGTAAAAGGTGGTCAGGCTCAGGCATAGCCAGTAGGATTGCTGATGGATTGAAGGTGGGACATGCAGGAGAAATGATAAAAGTGGAAAGTTCTTGGTAAAGGAAAAACAGATCTCCGAGGGAGGATTAGGGTGGCATGGGGGAAGGAAATCAATACACACTGAACGCCGTGCTCACCTTCTGAATCCCCCCCACCACACTGAGGCAAGTGCTGTATAACGTGGACAAAGGGTGAGAGGGCCTCGTTTGATCTGGTTCTCGTCTGCCTCACCAGCCTGATCTCCATTCACTCTTCCTGCACTCACCCCTGCATAACCCTGGCACATTCCACCAGCGGGGATCTGCTTATGATTCTCTGTGCATGCCCGCCTACCTCACATCCTTCTGCCTCGTGCAGGTGGCTACCTCCTCCTGGAATTCATCATTTTGTTCTCTGCCCTGGGCCAGGCATTTGAAATACAGTAGAGAATCAAAGGGGCCTTTCTTTCCCCAAGCTTATAGTTCATTAGGGAAGACACACACTTACTCACATATTAACACAATCAGTTACTATTGTGAGTTAAGTAATACACAGGAAAACTACCAGTAGATACGAGGCTGCAAAACAAGGGCCTTGAACTAGATTTGGTGGACAGTGCGCAGTCCGGTTTAGCTTCCCTAAAGACACCCCTGGGTCTATTTGATTATGAAGGATAAACAGGAGTTGTGTGGGTGGGCCAAGAGGAAAGGAAGAGGCTCCTGGTCGTTGGGAACAGTGTGTACGAAGGTAGAAAGGAGCATGGCATATTCAGAGAACTGAAAGGCCAGTGTGGCATGAACATAGAAAATGAGAGGGAAAGTGACCCAAGATAAACCTGGAGGGACAGAGAGAGATTTCACAGAACCATCTTGTGGATTTTGGCCTGTGGCCTAAAAGCCACAGGAAGCCACTGAAAGGTTTATACAAGGGAATGATGTGATCAGACTGGCATTTTAAAAAGAGTATCTGGTTGCTGTGCGGAACATGGTTTGGAAGGGGAACTAAAGGCAATGGCTAACAGGACATAGAGGATGCGAGGGAGGCATTGAGAGTGAGCCCCAGTGTGTCCCGTGTATTAGGCTGTGGTGCCCTTTGCCATAATAGGGAACACTCAGAGAGGAGCAGCTTTAGGGGAGGGATCAGTGAATGTGAGGTGCCTATGTGTCGTCAAAGGGGGGCCATCACGGAGACCGTTTATGTAAGGATCTGAATGCCAGAAGGAAGCTGGGCTGGAGGCCTATACCTGGGAATCAGCTTAGAGATGAGAACCAAACCTAGGACACTGAACGAGGGTGCACAGAGAAACTAAAGAGTTCCCTGTCAAACTCCTGTGATTCTTCCAACCCTGTCCTCGTCATCACCTCTGCAAAGCCTTCCCTGCCGCCTACAGAAGGTAATTGACTACTTCTGTGTTTCTTGTCTACCTTTCATTTATCTTATCACGTGGTGATGACTTGTTTCTGTGTCTCACCTCAATTGCATGTAAACCCTTGCAAATGAGGTGTATTTTGTGTGCCTAGTTCATGGCTTAGTAGCTGGCTCTTCGTGGGCTTCTGGTAAATGCTACTCAAGTAAATTGAAGCAGTGTGGCCTTTTGACCTCAGAATGGCAGGTACAGTTAACACCAGTAGTAACTGGTGTAACAAGGTCTGACACACCAGAAGTCCTTCTATTGGAGTGTTTTTCCCCTTGGAAATTCATCCCAATCATTGGGAAAATTATGCTTATGAAATACACATTTGCTTTTTGGTAATATGCACATTCCATAAAGAAAAGAATACTTGGTTTAACTGTATTTTTGATCCAAGGAAGATTCTGATTCTTCTGTTAATCATGTTACAAAAAGAGAGCTAGAATGTCTTTACTTGATGCTGTGGCAAATGTGTGTGGTCTGTGAGATATGTGTTTTCAAGAGCTGATAAACATTGTTTTGGCAGAAACCCACACCAGAGAGAGCCAGGAATGATTAAATGAAAGAGCAGCATATGGGACACGATTTGCACAGTCAAATCACCTTCCATATGCTCTCAGGGCTCCAGAAAAATCAGACGGCAATTCCCAGATTAGCCATCTGCCTCTCTGTTTCTGTTGCCTCTTCCAGTGGAAAAAGCGGGGAGGAAGGAAAGGAGGGAGGAATGGCAATATTTTATGAATGTTTGCTTGGAAATGGGAGCGCGTGTTTTTAGAATGCAGTTCTTCAGAGAACATGAGCAGAGGCCAGAGGCGACACTGTGGTGAAGGGTTCAGCCTTTAGCCACACGTGGGTCTGATACCTGCTTGTAGTGTAGTCCATTGTCTAGAGCAAGCCGTCTGACGTTTCCAATCCCGTTCCCTTATCTGTAAATGGTGATGGCGGATGGTGATGTGAGGGTCGGGGTGTGTGTGAAACCCTGTACAAACCCGATGGAGTGGCTCTGAGGAAGAGGTGTGATGACCTTTGCAAGGCATTTGACACGGCCGACTGACATGCAGTAACTGTTAAAGAAATGTCAGCCAGTTGTGACAGTAATGGCCGAATAGCAGAGGTAGCTGAGGCGGTTTGGTTTGGTTTGGAGAGATGGGGCTGTTTCTGTTTGATTTCTTGATTGGTCTATAACAAAAATTTGAGCAATATACTAGTTTAAAATTTTTATTTGTAAACTGGATTTCTATCTCTTAACAGCCACATGAATGCAAATTCGAAGTGGCACTTACTGTATCTTGCTGTGTATAATGCACACTTTTTTGCCCAAATTTTTGAGTGAAATATAAGGATGTACATTTATACATGGATAGTACTAATTCTGTATCTATAAAAATATTTTTAATTTATGTACACTTATGCATTAAAAGTGTAACTCTAGAAAGCAATAACAATTTCCATATGCAAAATAATACTCTTTATAGTACAAAAAACAAGTATCTAAATACAAATAAGTAACACATTGAATTAAAAATTTAAAACAAAAGATTTTTTCCCTGAAAGTTTGGGCAGAAAACATGGGTGTGCATTGTACATGGGAGCACATTATACATAGCAAAATACAGTAAGTTAAGAATGATCATTGTGGGGAAAATGAGTGCAGTTTCTTAGTATCTAGTATCTCCTTGACCTGCTCTGAGTTCATTGAAATACAACAAAATATGCCTATTTGTACCATTATTTTTATAGGATTTTTCATTTTAAAAATATTGTTTGAGCGTTAAAAAGCCACAACCATACATGTTTTCAATATCTTACTCAGTGTGACACATAACTGTCTTCTATTTTTTAATATAAACTTTTATTAATAAAATATTTTAGAGCAAAAGTTCAAATATACTTGAAGTTAGAGTGAATAATATAAGGAAACCATATATTTGTCACCCAGACTCAAAAATTATCAAGAAGATTATGCCACCGGTTTCCCTACTTTCCAAAGTATTTTAAAACAAATTGCAGATGGCAGGCCATTTCACTCCTACATCCCTTAGTGTGCCTCTCGAAGAAAAATACACATTGTCTTACACAGTCACGTTCCCGTTATTATGATGGATTTTATTTTATGACAGAGTTCTAAATTGATCATTAAATTCTCTGCCTCCATAAACACACACCCTGAAATGTGTCTCTGTGTCTTAGGTTTGCAAAACACAGTGTGCTGATGCCAGTGATAATCTGACATGACCCGAGTTTTGGCGGGGAGGAGGCACACAAAAGCACCGCAAGAATGCTTTTCTCTGAGTAGGCTTTCCCCCCTTTGGGCTCATTTCCTCTCGATTTGAGTCGTAACTCCTGACGAACTGAGGTTAGGAACAGAAAATGTGACCAGTTGATTACAGGTAGACACGCCCTAACAACCATGGCCTATTTCCCCTGTTAACCACTCCTTAAACATCTATTTATGGTACCAAAAATGTTTCCCTAACCCACTGCCCTTTCTAGAAAATTTTAGTAGTAGTTACTGATCTAAACATATTGAATATTTAGTATTCTATGTTATAAATTTGAGTTTGAAACTTGAGTCTTTGGAATATTTTTAAATTCTAGGATTATATCTGAGGAAACTCCTTGGTTATATAAATAATCGTAATTATTAAGTGTGTGAATAGCTTGTAAAACCAAACAAAAATACCTCCAAAGTTAGGAGACCTCAAAAGCCACTTGGTGTAAAACAGTCCTTTTGGAAGGGAAGAAAGCATTGTGTGTGCTAAAGTGCCGTGCGTTCTCTAATGCCTGCTCCGATTATTTGTGCACATGAACCTCGGAGTTGCTGCCTGCGACCAGCATTGTGGCAGGGTGGCGGACTCTGTTGCCAAGGGAGAAGGAAAGGAAGTAAGAAAAACGCAAAGAATAAAAGCTGACATCTGGCTGATGGAACCTTCTTTTGCCCCCAACAGTTCTGCCACAGAAAGGGATGAATGGCTGGAAGCGATTTCCAGGTCAATAGAAGAGTATGCCAAGAAAAGAATCACATTCTGTCCTAGTAGGAGTCTTGATGAGGTATTGTCTCTTCCTTCTCCTTTTTTTCAGTGCATTTTACTTTTTGTCTTAAAGAAGCCTTTCCCAGGGGTTTAGAAAAGCAACATGTGTTTCACAGAAGGATTGGAGGTCTCTGTGTAATCTCAGAGCTAAATTGTTATCCTTTTGATGTCTCACTGTAGGTCTGGGATAGCATGTAGCATATTCATATTTTTTTCTAGTTACAAAACCCCATCGTATCTAATTTAGAAAATGTATTATAGTTTAAGGAAACTAAGTAGCTATCATCCGCACTACCATAGGCATCTTTTAAAATTAATTTTGTACTAGAGGATTGTTAGAATGTAGCTAATCTTAATATCCTGAGAGCATGAAAAATATAATAACCCCATATTTCATCCCATATCCTTAATGATACCATCAGCATTGTGAGCCACCACTGCTAAACAAAGGGCTCGACTCTGTAGCAATGTACATGAGATAACCAGAAGTCATTCTGCCACAGGCTGATTCTGAAAATAAGGAGGAAGTTAGTCCCCTTGGGTCCAAGGCTCCAATCTGGATTCCCGATACCAGAGCCACGATGTGTATGATCTGCACGAGCGAATTTACTCTGACCTGGAGACGACACCACTGCCGGGCCTGCGGAAAGGTTGGAGAGATAGGGCCCGTCTTCGTTGTTGTGTTTAATAGCTCCAGGCTGTACGTAGCACAGGAGCATGTCGCCCCTTGTAAACCGCTGTGTGTGGGGCCTGGGGGATACTGAGTCATGGATGCTATTTTCTTTAAATATTTGGGCACGGGGCAGTCTTGTTAGGGAACTTATTTCCTTCTATCTCAAGGTTATTTTTTTGGATTGTCAATAATAGACAATTTCCATTTTTTTTAAAAACGTACAAATTCACAATTAAATAGACCCTCGCATTTGCGGATAATTATTTAAACTGAATTTATGGAGATACTCAGTATAGTAAGTTTTCTATAGGTTCTGCACTTTGTCATCAATAGGTTCTGCACTTTAAGCGAAATGACCTACAATGAAACCACTTATACTGTAAGCTAACTGACATAAGCCAGAGTTAAGTGTCTGTGATATCACATCAATGTTATAATGAAATGACATTATTCAAGGACCTGCTGTATTGAATAGGGGGAACTTTCAGTGTTGAAGTTATCACTAGTGAAGTCTCTGAGTCTTCGTGACCTCGCTAGTAAGATGTGCATAGTAACAATGCCGTCAGTGAGCTACTGTAAAGATTAAATGAGGTCGTATTTAGACAGCATTCAACATAGGGCTAGACACCTGGGAGTGGTGTAGCAGACGTGGTCATGGTGACGACAGTGATGACAACAATGACAATGATGCTAATACAGGTAACACAGGAGTTATTGCACTCCAGGCACTGTTCAAACATTTTGCACAGATTGACTATTAAATATATTATTTTTTTGTAATAAACATTCAGTAGTAATCTGTGGCCTCTGTACCTTCCAGTGGGGTATTGTGCGCGAGGTCATTACATGCCTGAACTCCATGGAGTCGTTACTGAGATTCAGTGACTGTACAAAGGTTTTGAACAGTAGACAGCACTATAAATGGTAACATAACTGATGGTTTGGATACAAAGATTATTCTAAATTAAATAATTCCAATGTGTTTTCAGATTGTATGCCAAGCTTGTTCATCAAATAAGTGTGGCTTAGATTACCTGAAAAATCAACCAGCAAGAGTATGTGAACATTGTTTCCAAGAACTGCAGAAATTAGGTAATATATAAGACTTAACCCAGAATTCCTTTATTTCCCAGATGCTTTCAAACAGCCTTCTGAAAGGATCATCTTAGACACATTAGCAGGATGACTGGTGATCAAAAAATATGGAGGCAATCCTCTTCCTTAGTTAAGATCTCTTAACTAATATTTAGTGGTATTTCCAAGAGAGATTGGACTGGAGTTTATTTTTAATTCTGAAAACAATTTTGCTAAAAATATTAATTATAGAATGGTAATTATAGGGCAAAATGCTTAAAATAATTACGGGGAACTTTAACTCTCAAGTAATTTTGAAGTTTCTAGTTTCACAGCTGTGCTCATCGCAAATCATTTTTATCTACCTGTTAAGTAGTTCTCTGTGGAAATATACTGGGTGTCACTTTGTTAGCCTCATTTTGATCATTCGGACTGATTTAGTGAGGTTTTATTATACATCTAAATGTGTAGCTTTTCACCAAATACAAAATGATAAATCATATCTGCTTACTCATTATGCACAGGTAGGTATCCGTCCCTACAGTTAGGATCAGGGCAACTAGCAGGACTATTCACATCTTTTTTTGGGGGGGAGATCTTCAGTTCAATTCCTGAAACCTTTAGGTTCTAACTTTTAAAAAGATTATCCTTCATTTCCATGAAGAATAGCTTTTCATCAGCAAATGAGAATTCTAAGTGCATAAAACCAGATGACATACTATTTCAGAATATGTATATTGAGTCTGTGTACATTTTTTCTAAGAAGTCATATCCATCTAATTAATCTTTTGCCAGCCTTTTTGTTCCTCCATTTGTTTTCTGAGTATGTAATATAAGCTACAAACATTCAAAATTCATTTTTGAATCCTCCTCCCTCATCATGCACACCCGTTTGGTCAGTACATTTTGTCAAATTTATCCCTGAAAACCTGTCTTTCTCTTTGATTTCTTCATCTCCTAACAAGGCCTTCATTGTCTTTCACCTGGACTACTGTAATACTTTCCTAACAGGTTTTCTTGCTGCAAATCCTTCCTCTTTCCTACCACCAGATTTATTTTTCTAAATTCAGTCTGCTCATGTCACTCTCCAGCCTAAAAGGTCTTTGATTTCCCACTGCCTAAAAAACAGTCCAGGTTCCTTCGAACCTGGCCTGTTACTTCCAGACTCATTATTCTCCAAATAGATGATCTAATTCATCTCAGCCTGTTTTTGCTTATGCTGACCTCTGTTCATGGAGCGTTCCTCCTCCTCTTTTTTTTTTGCTTGGCAAACTCTTACTTACACCAACTCAAACATCTCATTCTCTCCCTCCCCAGCTTCTCCTGAACCTGTGCAGTCAGAATTCATTGCTTGCTCATCTTGTTTTATAGCCCCTTTTCTAGCTCTTCATTCATTGTGATATTGCTCGATCAGGTGTCTAGATACTGAACTGTGTTGGATTTTTTTTTTGAGTCAGGATTGAAGTTTTTCCATTTTTCTTTAAGTTGCTGGTACATTAACATTTCAGAATTCTAAAGGCACAAAAGAATAATCTTTTCATATGATTTAGCGTTGAAAAAGTATAAAATCATAGACAGTGGAAATTTTTCCTCCCACTCAGCTTCCAGCCACACATCTGTCTCCATCAATGTTATTGCTTTCTGGCATATCGTTCCATGGGTATTTTATGCCGTATTTATTGATCTGAATTAAGTGGAATTGCAGAATGGTTACCATTAGCTATGTAAGTGTACCTGATTTCTTTTAGATCACCAGCACTCTCCTAAGATTGGATCTCCCGGAAATCACAAATCTTCAAGTGCCTTATCATCAGTCTTACAAAGTATTCCATCAGGGAGGAAACAGAAAAAAATCCCAGCTGCTCTCAAAGAAGTAAGTGTTTCCATTAAACTTGCGACCTGAGAGAGGCTAAATTATTCATACTCATATAATAGACTGTTTTTCATTCATGAAGGAAGATGTCATTTCTCACTACTATTAAGATATGCATTTTAATACTAGCGATGAGGTATAGCTGATGCCTCTCTATCTGGCTCAGTCTCCCATGGGACCTGAGTCTTTTATAAAATGCTGCCAAAAGGTTTGCAGAACATTTTATAGCAATGATAGAAAGTAAAGAGAACTTGAACACATGTGAATTTTCAAAATTACTTTGAGCAGACCCCTTACCAGAAGCAAGAACTCTGCAGAATATTTGGTCATTTGATAAACATTTACTGATCTTCATGGTTCGATGTAAGCATTGGTGGGTTATATACTGGTGGTATCACTAATACTGGGTTGTCTTTCCTTTAAACTTAAAAGAAAAACTTAAAAAGTGATAATGGCCTACACAGGCATCACTGCTATCCTATCCCGGTTTGTCAAATTCAAGTGTTCAGCCAGCCAAGTTGGAGATCAGATAGTACTGCATTCTGGCCACTCCCACTTTGATTAGGTAATTAATTAGTTCCACCTGTGCTCGTTTTGCGGCCAGTAGAGTCTAAATTTGACTCTCTTGCTTGATTACTCTGTGAAAACAACACACATTGACTATCTCAGGGGTCCAGGCAGAGCTTAGCTGGGATCTCTGCAGGGCCACAGTCAGATAGTGGTGGCCACTTCGGCTTTCTCATCTGGAGGCTGACTAGGGAAGGGTTTTTTGCTTCCATCTTCACTCAGGTCGTTGGCAGAGTTCATTTCCTTGCAGCTGTAACACCGAGGGCCATGGCTTCTTTTTCGCTCTTCCTAGAGGCTGCCCTCAGCTCCTTGCCACATGGGCCTCCCAAGATGGCAACTTACTTCTTCGAAGCCGGAATGGGAGATAGTCTCTAGAGCTGTCTACCAGCAAGATGAAGTCTTATATAATGTAACAGTCAGGGTCGTGGCATCCATTGCCTTCACCATGTCCTGTTGGTCAGGAGCAAGTCACAGGTCCTGCCCACATTCACGGGGAGGAGATTGTACAAGAGTGTGACTTTCGGAGGCAGGGGTCACAGGGAGCCACTTAAGAGTCTGTCCACCATACCACAAGTCCTAAACTTGGCTTCTTATATCTCTGTTGTTCCTGTATTAACAGAAAAGAGAAAGAAGTTTCAGCTGCCAAATTATAATCACTAAAAGCTTACTATGTACTTTTTGCCCAGAGATTAGCATTTTTTAGCCCTTTATGAAGTAAAACAAACTTCTTGTTTTTCAGACCAAAACTTGAGGGGCAGAAACTGATCCTTAAAATCACCAGTAATAGCAGAATTTTCTATTTATTTTTCTGTTGGTATAGTTGTTGTTGTTGTTGTTGTTATTTCAGGGACAGAGTTAAAGTTTTAAGTAACTTTCCCTAATTACCAGAGTAAGAAAAGCAATAAACAACATGCACAGTCCCCAAAATGCAGCTTTAAAAAGGCCTCTTTGGTCTTTGGAATTGTTTTTCTTCTGGCAACCCAGCAAACACAGACGAACCCACTAAGAAACATGTACGTGCAAACCCGGCAGACGCCCAAAACTGCTTCTGAAAGGAAGGGTTTCCACGTTCACAGCAGTGGCAAGTCTTCCATTTGTACACAGCAGACTTTGAAAATAAGCAGTCTCTTTCCTAAACATTATTATTAGGGTTATTGCTTTCAGAACCATTTATCAAAAGTAATTCTCTTATTTTAATTTTTTTTGTCTGAACACCATTAAACCATGTATGGGGTTTGCTTATCTTTAAGGTATCAGCAAACACGGAAGATTCTTCTATGAGTGGCTATTTGTACAGATCAAAGGGCAATAAAAAACCTTGGAAGCACTTGTGGTTTGTCATAAAAAATAAAGTGCTATACACATACGCTGCAAGCGAGGTAAGATCTGGAATCTAAGGAGGTATAAATTGGGGGACATGTTTTATAATGAAAATTGGGAATAGTTACAGTATTTGCTTAACCTGTTTGTTTTGTTTGTGTTTTTTGATTTGCTTTGCTTTTGCAGGGGGAGATCTTGTTCATTAGTTTTAATGTGAACAGGGTCTTTGTTTTGTCTAGAGAGCTCTTACTCATAAATATTTGGAATTTTCTGTAGTGTTAAAATGTAAAACTGCTTTTCTTGTGTCATATGACTATCTACTTCACTGAACACAGAGGTTTTTGTCCTTTCTGCCAAGCTCTGTTGGATGACACCCCGTTGAAAATCTCCAGATTATACTGATCAGGCATCAGCACAGATCTAGACTGCCCTGGTTATAAGCAGCTTCTGGCTGTTTGCTCTAATACTACCCTTCTCTCCTGTCTGATCACCACGTGTTCCAACGTCTATGAGAACCTCTTCTCTGAGGTCCAAGCTTTTCCTTAGAGGGATGGGGGTAAATCACTTCCCTTTCTAAGCTATATTTTCTGCATTACCTCCCATGGCTGTAGGGAAATATGTGAAATTCAATGGACGTGAACACATTGAAAATCGTCTAGCACGGTGGCTCCTAGAGTAGGTGGGAGTGGGTGGCTCCATAAATATTGTTGAATAAAGGAAAATTGAATAAGTTGCTAGAATTATCATATGCATATATAAAATGAAATTAGAGCTGTATGTATCACAAGTCCGCACATCTGAATTTTGTATCAGTTTTAAAAATCATCACCCTTTGTATCTTTTTAAATTAGGACGTGGCAGCTTTGGAGAGCCAGCCTTTGCTAGGATTCACTGTCACTCAAGTCAAAGATGAGAATTCAGAGTCTAGAGTATTTCAGTTACTGCACAAAAACATGGTATTTTATGTATTCAAAGCAGATGATGCTCATTCAGCTCAGAAGTAAGTAATTTAGACATTTTTCTTTTATACACGCAAGTTTGAGTTGTTACTTTAAATGATTGATAGTAAGATCTCCTACTTCCATACATGGGACAGCTGAGAATTTAAATCAGGATCTAAATTAGAACGAGTTAAGATACTACTCAAACAATGGTTTCGAAAGACAGGCAAGAGTATCTGGAATATTTTCAGGAGGCAGAGGGGGAAAGAAAAATAGGTGGTTATGTCCAAAATATTCTGTGTGCACATAACCTCTGAGGAAGCAGCGTGATGCCGCTCTGCTGAGAGGAAGGACAGCTGAGGTATTTGACCTTTTCTTCAATCAGGGTAAGAATCTTTCCTTGAAACATCCCAGGACTTGGCAGTCCAGTGGTTCCATTGTGCTGGGGAGCGGCAAGAGTTTGAACAGCTGCTTGCTAACGTCTTTGGGGAAAAGGTCAAACACATTAAGAGGCTCCCCATGCTGTTCCCCATGACTGAGTAGAAGGGCATAGATTTTATTTTATTTTATTCCATTTCATTATCAAAATAGATATTTTAGATGGTAAAAGCTGAAATAGTCTTTTCAAAATTCCAACAAGAATATTTAGATATCATGAGGTTACTTAATATAAAGAAGCTTATTTCTGTGAAATCAAGGTCCTTTCTGAATAGAACAATTCAGTTCACCTCTTTCATTTGATTTGTATTTTGACCTCACAAGAAACACATTTTTGTTTTCACTAAGAGGTGCTAATGTTTTCTGAAGACTCAAAAGGTGCATGCAGATATAAACAGATGCTTAAGTAAGCAAGGCTTGTCATTTCTTAAGGCAGTAAGAATTAATGTACCAGAATTATATATGTTCCTGAAAACTAATCAGGTGTAATGTTACAAATACTCTATAAGACTTTTTTTGCCCTGTTTATTAGGATATCCAGCTGTATGTAGCTGTTACCCCAAATAATTCCTTTTGTGTACTGAAGAATATTTTAAAGTTATGTCATTTAGCTATTTTTTCTGTAGAAATTACTTAGATAAAATAGTAGTTGCCCTAATATTCTGTTAAAGATTATATTTTTCCATCATCTTCATCTGCATTCATCACCAAATAAAATTATTGCTTTTAAAGGTACATGTTTTGCTTACATCTTTAAATTGATAAGATAAAAATCATGTCAAGACAGAATTGAAAAAACAGAAAAGCAAAATATAAAAATCAGGAAAAAAAGGAAGACAAGATTGAATGTAGTTAATTAGGTGAAGGGAATCAGCTCACTTGTAATTTAGAATTAATACAGGCTAAATTATGAGTTTCTCTTTGAGGGTATTCATCATATGGGTTGCTTTTTTGCATATCACAGAATAGTAAAATGTGTTAACTTCAATGGAAATTTTTTGCTTTTTTAAAGAGGCTTTTTATGGTATACCATATGCCATTTGCACTTAAAATTTAAATTTTTGAAAACTCTGACTTTGAAATTTGAGCTAATTCTGTCTTACGCTGTTTTTACTGTTTAAAGTGGTGATTTCAAATGTTCCTAGCAAGTTCATAAGCAATTACACTACCAGGGAGGCACAAAGACACAACCTGCAAGTGTCTGCCGGATAATTGCAGCTGTGTGTATGGTCAGATAAAACTTTGAAACTAAAGGGTTTTGGAAAGACTTCTGTGAAACCGAGACACTTTTCTATTGCAGACAAAATTTTGATTACCAGTTGATTAGATATGGGATTCCCTTTCTTTGAAAATTTTAGAACAGGTCCAGATTGTAGATGCCCAAGGAGTCGCTGGTTAAGGGAGAAAGAGACAGGAACAGAACAGAAAGTGGGGTTCAAATAAAGGCCTTGGCAGCTCTGTCCATTTCCAAACCCAACTAATCAGGATCATTAGGACTTCCCAGAGCTTTGACATGAAATGGCCCCTTCCTTATCCCTCATAGAAATGAGATGCACTTTTAAGGCTAATTTTTTGTCCAAATCACCAAATACACAGAATTCCATATATACAGAATTCTAGTTTGCTATAGGAAAGATCTTAAATACTCTGTTAGGGTAACTAGATTACAGGCATGGCTATTATTTGTATTAACATAACACATACTGGATAATTGCATTTCACAAATCTAACAAATTTCTCTTATTAATAGGTGGATAGAAGCATTTCAGGAAGGCACAATATTGTAGCAGTATTGGTTTCATCTTTTCTGTGATTCCAAAAGGGTGGAATTTCATCAGAATGGAGTGAATAAAGTACAAAAACTTAATACAAATCAACACTGCCAAGATAAATCCAACCAAAATCTTCATCAAAAATAAGATTATTTTATTAGGTATAAGGTAATTTTTTTTAATGTTTGTTTTTTTCATGTATGTTATTTATTAAAATTTTGATGTTTACTTAAATCAGAATTATTTCTGAAATTCACACTGAATTCTAAAGTACCTTTTCTTTAGAAACCAGAAAATGTATCTTAATACTGTATGCTGTATTAACTGTTTGTGACACAGTCCACACTGTTTTCTCAATGTGTTTTACAGTGTTAAATTGTAATAACATTCTCACTAGTGGAAAGTCTTTGTAAATAAACAACACACGTTAAGGAGCAGGTTTCATGCAGTGTTTGGTTTAGAAGTTATTCTAAAACTGCTTATGATAAAAATGCATGTCTTTAAATCAGTAAACTAAGATGAATTTTTGTATCTTCTAATGAAAAAACACACAGCCAACTTCTACCTCAGTAACTGTGAAATGAAATTCCATTAAATTATCTCAAGTATTTCTCCTATGATGTACCTCACATCATATTACATCATCAAAGAAGTATAGCAGAGGGATAGAATCTGAATTTTTATTTAATTGTGTGTAAGTAAGAAAGAAGAGATTTTCATTGGCAGAGGAACACAAATAATTCTATAGCCTTTACATTAATTAAATCCAATCTTTTTTAAAAAATGTTGCCAGTTCAACACAAATATAAGGGTGTTGTTTTTTTAAAAAGCAAAATATGGGAAGCATTATATTACATAATATCTCTTGCTATTCTAAGTGTTCTGAGCCCAAATCAATGGTGGTATTTATGTCTAAAAAGAATGTAACATTGCCTATAATATTGTGCTTTTGAAAATGAACTGGAATTAACATATCAAAAAAGCACAAATTCTAAGCCAGTATTAACTAAAATTGTATAGTATTCTTTTTTTTTTTTTTTAAGGTTTTGTACTATCACTTTGTGTTATGTCCTCTGGTAAATTTTTAAAAGTCCGTTATTTTTTTAACCAACTGTCAGTGCACCTCATTGGGAAAGATTTACATTCATAATTCTGGTGCACTTATTGTTCAACATAGGAACTACTTTGTAAATAACATTGATTTGCAGAAGAGAAACAAAATTAACGCTGTGATTAAAGTCATTCCTGATGGTCATAACATTTATTGACTGAGCTTAAACTAAATGTAAGTTATCCTAAAAGGCAAGGTTTTTTATATAAAGGGCACAAGAATTTTCTTTTCATTTATGTAAAGGATTTCCTAATTCACTGTGATATTTATGATTGCCAAGAGAATCACTGTGTGCCTTTTGGAAGCCTGGTGAATGTTTTCTGTTGCAGCACCCGAGTCCCTGTTAAATCTAGAGTTGGCTGCTGTAGTTTTTTCTGGCTATTGCTTGTACGAAATCATTGTAAACACTGTTACAACCTCACACACAGCCCTCACATGCTATCTCCCCCGTCTTTCTGCTACTGTAAGTAAACCAATACTTCCTTGCAGCTCATTAATTTTAATCAAGATAGCATAAATAAGGCTCCATGTTAAAATCTCTGCCGTTTTTAGTATATCCGTTTTGGAGACCAAGTTATGCCTTATAAAGTATTTCCTTCCTCTTCATTGGGCCTAGCACTTTGTAGAAAAATAGGTTGTTTGGAACTCTTCCCCCCTCTTCCTTAGCTCTCAACCTTCTGACTACAAGGTTTGGCTTAAGTCTCAGAATCTTAAAAAATATCAGGCAGGCTATTCATTTTTCAGCAGCTGGCCAAATCAAGAACTAGTTATAAATCTAAATACAAGAAATATTGCACAAACTTCTAGTAATTCTCCTAATTACATGTGAAACTCATCTGATTGTACTAGCCATTGGCTTAGCCCCAGGGAGGGTTTCGAAAAATATAAAATACAGCCTTTTGAGGAAGGTATCAGGTTGTCACCACCCCCCATAAAGATATATCAAATGTGGAATAGGATCACATTCCCTTTCCGCCTTAGCAATCCTCATAACTTACTAAAGCTGATTAATTATTTATTTAAGCTGGCTAATTCAATATCCACCAAAAAACCTATTGATATACATTTTGTTGTAAAGCTACTTTGAAAATATCTCTTGATAGCTAACATTGTGGGAAAAAATGGTATATTGAATGCATTCTATAAATGAGGGTGAAGTATGAATAGTACCTAGATCCCAAGAATACTTTATTACACTGATACATGTGCTTCAATCAAACTCTTTTCAAATATCATCTTTTTTTCATAAGGAGAAAGAAAAGCAGTTATAAAGTTAAGCCAAAAGGGATTCTGAAAGTAACCTGGAGGCCAGGCTAAACCAGAGGAAGGCTGGCGTGTGTAGTATGCGTCCCCAGCCAGTGTTCCTGCTTCTCGTGGCAGCTGTAAATACAGAGGTTTCACCAGAACCCTGGGAAAATGAGAATGGTTATCTTGACTCCATGTTACATTTCTGAACCTCTCTCCAACCTTTTCTCCCGTTCCCTTGTGGACCCGGCATCCTCCTATTGTCCTTTGCCCATGATTCTCAATTTGGTCTCTTTAACCAAAAGCTTGATTCGTTGAATATATAGTGGCATTTCTTCAGATGAAATCATCAGAGCAACCTTGTTTAATACAAAGATGTAATGAAACAACTAAGTGAAGAAGACAACTTTAAAGTGTAGTTTTGTTAGCCAAATGTGTATTTTATATTTGATTGGTAGAATATAATAGGGAAAACCTGGTATTTAGTAATTTAGTTAAAATGTGAATGTTATCACAGCATATAGTCATATGTCTTGGAGTGTGTTTTCATTGTACTGTCATTGAAGTTTGAGGTGCAGTGTAGTCAGGCATAGTCACTGGGATTTCCAGAAGTAAATCCTATTTCTCTGGTATCATACACTCCTGGAAGGCAGATGCTATGTCTAATGTATCAGTTTCTCAAAATACCTACCCTGTATCTTTTAAGAGATAATATTTGTTGAATACTGTTTGAATATATTTCTTCTCCTTATACTTCAAGGACAGGATTCTTGTCATCTACGTCTCAAACACAGCCCCCAAAATGCCCTCATTAATACTCAGATCTTAGACCTACGCATTCCACCATCCTGCAAGGCCACGTCTGCAACTGTTTGTTGGATATCTATACGTGTCCTTAAGCATTTTAAACTTTACATCACTAAAACTCAACTTGCTTTCTTTTCACTTAAGTCTGTTTATTTTCTTCTGTAATGGAAAAACACCATTCTAGGCTCCATAACCCGACTCCAAGTCTTAACAGGGTGCACGGCAATTGCTCTTGTACCCTTTCCATCTTCACCGCCCTTCTGTTGCTGCAGAGACCCTGGCTCCCAATGATTGGAGCAGCTTTTCTTCTAGCTCCAGTGCCTTGCTTGCATGGTCCCATTTTTAACACTGCCAGAGCCATGCAGGGGTGTCCAGCCTGTGGCCCAAAGACCACAAGCGGCCCAGGATGGCTATGAATGTGGCTCAACACACAATTGTAAATTTACTTAAAACCTTTTTATTGCTCATCAGTTTTCGTTCGTGTTTGTGTGTTTAAAGTGTGGCCCAAGACAACTCTTCTCCCAGTGTGGCCCAGAGACGCCAAAACGTTGGACACTCCTGTGTCCTACCTTCAGACTAAAGCACAACTCTAGCTTCATCCCTGCTCTTCAGCTTTCATTGGCAGGGAACACGTTTCCTCAGACACCATACACCCCGGCTGACCCTCACCTAGCCTTTCTCTGTTCACCTTTTCCTCCACCCCCATTTCTGCCTGTTGTTCCAAGACTTCTCCGTGAAGTTGATCCTAGTCCTTCTTTTCCCTGTTCCTTCTCCCCTATTTCTTCAGACTAGATCTAGTCTTTCCTTTCTCTGTGCTCTCATATGGCCCTTAGCTCGTAAACCATCTTTCTTATGGTACTTATCACATCCTGTCCTTGAGAGCAGCAACTGTATCTTGTTCATTTGAGATTCTCCCTCAGCATCTGGCAGAGTGCCTCCCATGCACTGATACTCAGTGTCTGGTAAATCAAATTACTTCTAATGGATCACTTTTGATTTTTTTTAGTGTCCCAATACACAAACATCATTCAGGAGCCTATGCCGCTTTTGAATGTTATTTTCTAAAGGAAAATCATACCTATAACTTTTCCTCCCTTTAATAAAAGAGATAAATAATTTATAGTTTTTTAAAAGATAAAGGTGGTAGTAAATTTTCAAAATGCCTCCATATGTCAAATTTCTTTTCTTTTCTTTTTTGGTTGAGGGGGGAGGTTTAAAGGCGGGCAGTCTTTTGTATAAGTTGGTCATAGCATCTTAAGAACCAATCTTGAAATGGTATTGTTTTTTAAATGACTTACGAATTTCTGGAAACACTTTTTACTTAAAGTAATAAGTCTGTATCTTATTGTCCATATAGAGATAATAGATCCTTTATAAATCAAATGTTAGCACTGTAAATAATGTTAATATGTATTATATTTATACAAAATAAATTTATCTACTTTTGGTGTGATGATGTCTTTTAAACTGTAATTTTTTTAAGAGTCACATTTAAAGATAAACCACACTGACCTGTTTTTCTGAGCCTAATTAGGAGATGCTCTTCTTCACCCAGAAATGATGTTCCCCAAATGGCTACTACCTCCACATTTTAATAAGTCAACTTATTGTAACTTATATTAATTGGATAATAAGGGGTAACCACAGGCATCACCATAAGCATGCATACTATACACTGAGAATAGAGAAAAGGTCTCAGATTGCCTTTTTCTATTGGACCTGTAGGATGCTTTCTTAGCTTTCACTTTTGAGACCATCTGAAGGATTTGCGGGGTGGAGGGAGGGAGAACTGAGGAGCTGCCTTAAAACCAGCAAACAAACAAATAATGCCAAAGGAAGAGGTGGACTTTTAGAGACCGAGGCATAAATTATATTTATACTTGTTGGGGATTGTTACATTTCCTTTTTCTGTGTTTGGCTTCCGAGTTCCAGAAGAAGTGACGGAGGACATGTTCCCTTTTTCAGTACACCTTTGTTTTTCCTCACTTGGGTTTCGGGCCTTAAAAATACATGACGTTTTTTTGGTGCTGATTAATACTAAAGAAATTTTAAGGACCCCTTCTCTTAAAGTCCAAACTGTCAGACAGGACAGCTCTTCCCATCACATGTCAGTGCCACAGGCGATCACCATCAGAATGTGATGTTCCACTAATACTTACTCCTTTCACAAATGTTTACTAACTACCAGGCACCATCCTATAGGCTTGGGAATACAACTGAACAAATCAGACAAAAAAGAGCCTTCCAAAATCTTACATTTTAAGTGATTATATCCTTGCACCTTAGCATTATACCTATTTACTTACAATAGCTGATGAGTAAAACTTTGCCTTGCTACACAGGATTCTACCCCAGCTTCTCTTTTTATTGAAAGGAGTTTTAAATACCTTACTGGGATCTACCCAGACTTGTTAGCCTTCTAATAAACGTTAGAATATAGAGCCTGTAACAGAGTCCAGTTTCCCACAAATTAGGAACAGAACTGCTTAAAACTGATGAGGTTATCGTTACTCAAATCTGAAACATTGTCTCAAGACCTTTACCGACCGTCTTTGGCAAATAGGATGCTAGGCTCGTGCGATTCCTCCCAGACCCTGATCTGGACGCCCGCAAGGGCGGAGCAGTCTCCCTCCTCGCCGCTAGGGAGCAGTCGATTTTGAGAGGCCCCGTTCTTTCAACCCTCCACCCAGGGACCGTCAAGACTTCCTCTCGCCAGTTCGTCACACCACTCACGCGCAGGCGCAGACGGGAGCGCGTACCGTGGAGCTGAGAGGTCACGAACTCTGACCCCCTCCCAAATACACAAACCCAGAAAGCTGCTTGCCCCCACTTTTTTTTACCCTCCCCCTTCAGCTTTCTCCGAACTGTCTCCTCGCGGACACCCCCAGTAGCCGCCGCAGCGGGACCGCCAGGTCCACGCCCTGCGTGGGACTTCACTTGGCGGAGGAGCCGGTAAGAAGTGCGGTGTTGAGAAAAGCGGCTGCGCGCTGGGCAGAGGGCGGGGGTGGCCCTCCCTCCCAACTGCCGGCCGAGGCACCCCAGAAACCCGCCAGAGCCTGCGGGCTTCGGCCGGCGGGGCTGGTTCGTCTGGCAGTTTCGCGGCAGGTTGCTTGGTTGGGCTCGGGGCGCGGAGAGTGGCCGGAGCAGCAGGGAGGAGTGCGCGGGGTTCGGGGAAAGGAGAGGCTGTAGGTGGGGCGCGGGGTCCGGAGCCTGGAGCGGGGCCGAGCGGCCGGGCTTGGGTGGCAGTCCGCGAGCGGCTCGGCGTGCGCGGCTCCCTCTCCCGTGGCGCCTCCCGCGGCGCCTCTGACCTTTCAACTACAGGAAAAGCTTCCGTCTGGGCGCTTCCCCCGCCTCTTGGATCCGCGCACCGGGGGCTTGGTGGTCGGCGGTGCTCGGAGAGGCCGTTCCTCGCCCGGAGTGGCCGTGAGCGAGGCCTGAGTCCCTTCCATCGAGGGCCTCTTACAAAATCTCGTGCTTACTCGGGAGGGAGGGCATAAAGCCCCACCTTTCACAACAAACGGGACAGGAGTAGCTACTGCCTTCGGACCTGTATCTTTTGAGAAATAAAATAGATCGGCCCTGGGTACAGAATGCATTTGAGCATGGCCAAGCTTCCAGTAGCTCTTTTGTTATGTAACTCTGCCTCCAGCTTCTGTAGATACCGTCTTATGAATTGCAAATATTGCCAAGTTGTCCCATAACTTTCAGTAAGTAGGTCAGCCTGTGTAAGAAAAAAAAAACCTGGCAAGGAAAAGCAGAATGAATTGAAAGTAAGGCATTTAGGGTTTCTTTGCCTCTGGAAGTTGTAACTGTGCCTTCAGCTTGGAGGTTTTTGAACAATTGTTTGTTCATACATGACGATTCTTAAATTTTGCTTGTATGTGCAATTGGTAGCTCTAAAGGGTATTTTCAGTTATTTTTATAAAACATTGGATCACATGAAATACAACTAATGTTATCATTCCTTGTAGGGGTATTTCAGTCTTATTTTAGAAAGGGCTTTGAGGGAGTCACAAATCAGAGTTAGCAAACATTCCCAGAATACTGTTTGCACACACAGAGTGTAATTCCTACCCTTGGGGATTAGAGAAGACAAAAGAAACAGCATAGGCTAAAGACTTAATAGTATAAATATAATTACTTACCGTTTTTGCATTATAAGACCCTCTGCAAACTCAAAATCTTTTTTGAAAGCCATGGACCGGCCTTACTGAAAAATGCACCTGCATAAAAATTTTGCATAAAATATTAGAAGTTAACAGAAGTCTGTGGCTCCTAGTTAACAACCTTAGTATATACAAAAACATTTGAACTGAGTCTTAAAGATTAGGTGGAATTATGTGGGAGGAGGAGCTTGGAATGATATATTAGGAGAGAGACTTCTCTCCAGAGTGATAGCAGATAAAATGAGAAGATGAGGAAGTCAGACTATAAAGGAACTCTCTTTTGTGTCCACAGTGCTGGGCATGTTATAGGAGCTTAATAAATATTGGGAAAAAATACCAGAAAGGCTGAAACTTTATTCTTTGAGGTTCTGAAGCAGGAAAAAGAGGATGTGGTGCAGTTCTGTAAGCATCTTTAGATATTGCTACTTGTCAAAGTTGCTGACAAAAAAAGATGGTTTTTGCCTGGGGCTTCAAATATATGTAAAGGCAGCTTTGCCTTCTAGGGGCCTGTCATGTACACAAAGCTGCGCATATTAAATATGCGTTTAGGAAAGTCAGTTCTGGCAGTTGCTGAAATTTTACCCTGAAGGTTCTTAACTTAAAGGCCTTGGACTGGCCACTGGAGGTTTTAGGAACCCCTTGAAGTTCAGCATGTACCATCATTTATAGTTTAAATGCATGTGAACTTGTGTTTTCTGTGAGGGAGAACTTAACTTCCATCGGTTTTTTCAGAGGTGTTTGACCCTCCCCACCAAGGGGAATAAGGAGAGAAACATTTTTTTATTTTCAAGTTTCTTTTCTTTTCACTGTACTGCACAGGAAGAAATACGTGACTCAACACACACACCCAGATTAAATTGAAACCAAGTCTACAGGAGACTGACTATTCTTATTCTTACTACGCCTGATGCACAAATTCCTATTGTTTTATTTTTTATAAGAAAAGGTATTCAGACTTAAATTAATTTCCCCATCCATAAGCGGCTCACAGCACACAGTTTACAAAATACCGCTTTGTCAATACCAATGACAGCAGCCTACATTCAGTTGATGGGGGTGGGCCTAATGGGGAAAGAATGATGGGAGAACAGATGCTGGGAAAAGAGAATGAGCTGCGTCTGATGTTGTCAGAAATCACAGACTTAAGCTTCTGAATCTGAATGGAAGGGTGGCACCATTGATGCTGTTCTCTGGGGAAGGTACATAGAGATGAGATTGAGGTCGATGTAAAAAAAAGAAATCAGGGCCAGAAATGTAGAGCTGTGTGTCTTGTGTGTGTCACCCAGCTCTGGAGTAGGACAGGCAACATCCTCAGGCTTTTTACTTTGTCCTTCTGGCTGATAGCGGTACTTTTCCTTCAGTACCTACCTCAGATGTCTCTAATGTAAGGTTTTCTCCAACCCTTCCTCTCCAGTGCAGTGTTTTCTGAGCTCCTTTTGTTCATTTAGAGAGCATTTTGTTTACTCAGCTAACTTTCAGCGACTACCTCTTATTTATAAGAGACAGCCATTGGAATAGATGTTTTCACTTACATGGAATTTTTACATTTTTTTGAAGATTTTATTGGATTCATTTCGTTTATAAGGAAACTGAGCCTCAGGTCCAGTGACATGTAGTCATTTGGTAAGTAGTAAAAATGGGATCGTGACTCTGGTTTATTGGCTCAAGGTCCAGGGCACTCCACTGCCTGTATGAACTGTCGCCCTCCACTTGTGTCCTTTTCTTTTTATCACCTGCCAGTTTACTTCATACCATTTAGCAGATGGTAAAATTTTTTTAATGTTGTTTCATTACAGTAATGCTCCATGAAGCAAAGATCTTTTTTGTCTTGTTCACTGTCAAGTCCCAAAACCTTACGAGTACCTGATGAGTATGTTTCAGTAAATACTTGTTGGATTTAGGTATGAATACTGGGCATGTTAAACACTAGAGGTTCATTGAAAAAAATTAGTTCAGCCCTGACCGGTATGGCTCGGTTGGGCATTGGCCTGCAAATGGAAAGGTTGCGGGTTCCACTCCAGGTCAGGGCAGATGCCTAGGTTGTGGGTTGGGTTCCTGGTTGGGACGTGTGAGGGGCAGCCTCTCTTGCATCAGTGTTTCTCTCCCTCCCCTTCTCTAAAAATAAATAAATAAAATATATATATTTTTTTAATAAAAAGTTAGTTCACTGAAGAACTATAGTTCTTATTCTTAGGAGTCTCTTGTTGAAGATGGCCATCTATGCAAATAAGGACAGAGTGCTTTTTTAAATGGGTGTCCAACCCACGGGCCAAATGTGGCCCAAGATGGCTATGGATACAGCCTAACACAAAATTGTAAATTTACTTAAAACATGAAATTTTTTTTGTGTGTGTGATTACATGTCACAGTGTATTTAATGGGTGGCCCAGAGATGTCAAAAGATTGGACACCCCCGCTAGAGGGTAATGAGCACAAGATGCAGTGGTCCACAGAAGATGCAGTGCTTACTTTCCTGCCTACAATAGATACCCATTCAGAGGCATAAAGCAGACAGTAAATTGCCTGTAAATTCCACCTGGAAAAGTGACGGTTAACATTTGAGAATGTTTATTTTTAGTCCTTGTGTGTTTTACGTAGTTAAAATCAGTTGTAAATAAAGCTGTTTCTTGATCTTTGCGTTTAGTTTGTCATAAGCATTTTCTCTTCATTATTAAACATTTTTCTTCTACATAATTCGAATGAGAATATTTTTTGCACAAATCCTTGACCTTTGTGTTTGCTAAAATGCCACCTCGGTAAGGCCGTCTCTAATCCCTTATTAGAAATTGTAACTCACAGACAACAGTACAGTGGTTACCAAAGGGAAGGAGGTTGGGGAGGTATAAAGGGTTAAGGGCACCAAAGAAATGGTGGCAGAACATGATCTGACTTTGGGTGGGGAACACAGTACAATATACAGATATGTGTTGTAGTGATCTGCTCTTGAAACCTCTGACATCTTACCAACCAATATCACCCCAATGAGTTTAATTTAAACAATTGCAACTCCCCTCCCCTCCCCTACTTTATTTTCTATTACTAGTCTGTAATCTATTTTTCTCTATTCCACTTTTCACCATTTGTTGGTACTGGATACTTATTTGTTTTTTTCTTTTTGAAGTTATCTAAATATAAACTTCACAAGGGGAAGTTTCTTTGTTTTAATATTCCTGTACCCCTAACACTTAGAAACATGCGTGGCCCATAGGAAGCCCTAAAATACTTGTTGAATGGAAGAAATAGAATGAATTATTGGGCCAGTGAGTGTGAACATTTTTAAGGCTTCTGATACACATTGGCGAATTGCTTTTCTAGGGAGGTTATATATAACATTCTAGACTTTAATTCACAATATGTAAATAATGCCCTTTTGTGTCAAACTTTGGAGTTGAAATTATTGTTGGAAAGCAAGCGTATGTCGCTCTGGAGGTTCTGTGGCACTTGTGGTAGAGAGAAGTCATTAGCAAAGACATGGAAGCATGAAGCAGCATGCGAAATTCAAGGAATTACAAGTAGTTTGTATAGTTAGAATGAGTGGTCTAACAAATAACTCAAATCCTGTAAAGGGCAGTCTTTCACAAATATTAAAAGCAGCAGTTAGGTAAATATTGTTGGACTTAGGTCAAGAAACGTGAAGACTGGGTTGTAGTTTGAGTTGTTCTCATGGATACTGAACTCACCCACGGTGGTGGCTGGAAAGGGACAACACTGTCAGAATCGTCAGTGAAAGTGGTATTGAGACAGAAATTAATGAATGACAACAATAAAGGCATTAGAAACTCTTCGTAATTGACTTACAGGAATCTCAAAGGAGGGGTTTGCGGTGTGGAATAAGAAATCCACTTCAGGGGATTACAACATCAGCAGTATCATCGAGATCTGCGTATATTATCATAGCTACTCTACATATACTACTGGCTTTTCCTAAAACTAAAGTCATCTTTGAAAGGGAAGAGATTTCAAACCATTGATGAGGTTCAGGAAAATACGATGGGGCAGCTGATGATGATTGGGAGAACTGTGAGGTTGCAAGGTGCCTGCTTTAAAGAGGACTGAGGCATCGATGTCTTGTATACAGTGTTGTACCTTGTATCTTCTTCAATAAATGTCTCTATTTTTCATATTACACAGTGTCTAGACACCATCTGTACAGACCTTGTATATACATAAAAACACTTTCATACTCATTTGCCTGTGTTTTAAATACTTTTTTTGTCTGTCATGAGGAATGATTCCTTTTAAATTTAATTTTCTTTAGAAGAACATTTAAAGACTATATATCTTTTTTCCCTTTACTGAATTCCCTTTCATGAGCTGCCTCACTTTTTAGCTTTCCTTTAAAGCTGGGGATAAAATCTGGACTGCTAACCCAAAACTTACTCGATTCTTTTCCAACTATTGGTAGACCATCCCCATCAAGAAGATTTTGAATATCAGGATACATTAGGGTGACTGGTAACCCCTAATATCTTTTGTTTTATAAGAAAGTGTAACAGCCTCCAGTCCTTAAGACCCCAGGCCTCAAGATTTTTTTTTTTTAGATTTTATTTATTTATTTTCAGAGGGGAAAGGAGGGAGAAAGAGGAGAGAAACATCAGTGTGTGATTGCCTCGCATGTGCCCCCTACTGGGGACCTAGCCCACAGCCCAGACATGTTCCCTGACTGGGAATCAAAAGGGCAACCTTTTAGTTTGCAGGCTGGCATGTAATCCATTTAGCCACACCAGCCAGGGCCAAAAGTAAACCTCTTGATATAGTATCTTACAAGAATAAGCGGTTTTTCTTCTCCTTGGGATTTCTTCAACTGACAGTAGAAAATTGCATTCAGTACTGAATAAAGTTTTTGAGCAGCTTAGTAGTAGTGTTCAGTGGACATCTGGTTGAAGAGTTCTCTGTATCAGTGGTAGAAACAAATTGGAGTGATTGCTTGGCTCTTGGTGATTATATCAGTAGGCATGTCTGTGCTGGTCCTTTCTTTTGGTAATAGACCTTCTGAAAATACAGAAACTGCCAATCGTATTAACCTTTCTTTCTGTCTTTCTGCCCCCACCTACGTTGGTTAATTCAGGAGATAAGCACAGAACCTAAGTTAGGCCAGTTTGAATCCATTATCAAGATTTTAAAATTAGAATATGAGAAGACTTTTTCCTTTCCTGGTACTTGACTACAAAGGTGGAAATAAGAAGCCACATAAGGAGTAGCTAAGGTAGGGAGATTCCTTTTTTTTTTTTTAAGATGTTATTGTTTACTTATTTTTAAAGAGAGGGAGAGAAACTCAATTTGTGGTTGCCTTTTGCACCCCCACCACTGGGGACCTGGCCCACCACCCAGGCATGTGCCCTGACTGGGAATTGAACTGGCCACCCTTTTGCAAACTGACCCTTTTGTTTGCAGCCCACGCTCAATCCACTGAGCTACACCAGCCAGGGCCATTTTATATTCTTGACTACCTCGTATAGAGAAAAGGCAAAAATCAAAGTCAACTAATCTTACAGGCTCTCAAATCCATTTGAGGACAGCTTTACATTAAATTCACATTAACCCTAATATGTAAGAAATTGCCACTAGTGAAGAGCAGTCATCTTTCCATCTTCCAAATCAGTGCATTTTTGTCATTTTTTACAATATTTGATAATTTGTTAAATGGCTATAGTGATGTGTTTGTTTACAGATAGGATTGCCTTCATTTAAATTAATAAACTACTCATCTGTAGTAGTTTATTACTAGAGTTCTCCTTTTTAGAGTTCT
The DNA here is from genome assembly GCA_004027735.1 of Carollia perspicillata. Lineage (NCBI taxonomy): Eukaryota > Metazoa > Chordata > Mammalia > Chiroptera > Phyllostomidae > Carollia > Carollia perspicillata. The sequence continues at coordinate 36,959 of PVKM010008218.1, forward strand.
CTTTTTTAGGTTTCAGTATCTTTGAAAGTGAAATTGTTTGGTTGATAGTTATTTTAAATAGATACTTTTTTCAATATATAAAAGCAGAGAGAATAATTTTATAAGCCCCTGTATACACTCCACCAGTCTTCAGTAACTATCAGTGCATGGCTGATTTTGTTTTATTTATTCCTTCCTACCCTACCCATCTAACTGGATTGCTTTGAAGAAAATTCTAACTATCGTGGAATTTCACTTCTAAATTCTTCAGTGAATGTGTTTTTATGCGTATAATTATGAAAAGGCATCTTTTTATTTTTGGCAGGACATTTTTGCAGTTAGATCATGGCAACCATAGAAGAAATTGCACATCAAATTATTGAACAACAAATGGGAGAGGTATGTGTAGTTTATAGTTCATTCACTGATTCACCAAACTTAATTACGCCAAATGTATGTTCCAGGTTCTGCAGTACAGAGATAAAAGATACCCCCTACTTATCTTTAATCTAGTAAGAGATAGTTAAATAATCGGACGGCCTGAGCAGGATATGGTAAGTGCTGATAGTAGTTGTATAGGGTGTTATGGCAGCACAGAAGAAAACAGCCAATGAAGACTTGTGGAGGAGTGCGGGAATATTTTTTGAGGGTACAAAGTCTGAGGGCAGCCTTAATGGGCCAGTGGGAGCAGATCCCTGTCAACAGAGCTTCGTTTTGTAGACAGTTACTACATCCTACTACTCAGTAAGAGGTACTGTAAGCCACAGGGTTTTCAAAGTATCATCTAGAGACTCTCGCAGAAAATCAGCAAAGTCAAAATTATTTTCATAGTAATACTAAAATGTTATTTGCCTTTTCACTATCATTCTCTCACAGCATACAGCAGAAATTTCCAGAGACTACAAAACATGTGACATTGTATGATGAAATATCAGCATTTAAAAGGTGTACATAACCACAGTTTCCCAAATGACCAATGCATGATGTTCCCTAATCCCTCATGAGTAAAGGATCCGTTCAAATTACAGGATAGACCAATAGCTTTTTATATAGTTTCTGATTCCAGATTGCAGCAAGCTTGTAGTTTCCACTTGTCAGGTTTTGGTGTAGTATCAAAGATCAGTTTCTGCAGTGTGAAGAGGCTTAATATAAGATTCCTCCCCTTTCCAATCAATAAATGTAAGGCTAGGTTTTCTTTTTTATTTCTTTCTTTATATATTTTAACCCAAATAACATTTCAACAGATTAAATGCAGAGGCAGATATGAAATCTAGCTTCCATTAAGCTAGACAGCAGCTCACATGAACAAAAGCCCTACGGGGCACTTAGTAATTTTTGAGTGGAGTGGGATCCTGAGGCTGGGAAACTTTGTCCATAGTCCATTAATCTATTTACTGTTCTTTATTGAAGACCATTTGGATTGCTTCAGTTTCCAGTTATAATTGCGATGCTGCAGTAAACACCCTTTTCCTCATCCAAGCAGTGTCCCAACCCAGTCATAGTTGCACTGTGCATGCACCTAATGCTGTTTTCTTGAAGAAATAAGGGTCAGCTGTTAGATTTTTATTCCATTCACAGTGACTATTACTGATAGAAATAATCCAAAAAAAAAATCCCATAAAACAGCTTAAATTTTACATGGTAAAATTTGTTGTAGATGAACTGATTCAGAGTCACATCTTTGGGTGTCATTGACAATTTTTAAAAAATTTAGGGAGGCTAGAGACTGGACTTTGTAGAAATAATCTATATAAAATAAAATTGGCGACATTTAAAAACTGCACCTAGAAAAATAGGACAGGGTGGAAATAATGCCCAGCAAAAAAACTCAAATTGGCAGCAGCTATAATCAATACAGTCTGCTTTGAACAAAAACAGATTGGTGATTCAGAACTTTGTTGTAGATTTTGCACAGAAACTAATCTTGATAGAAATATTTCAGGGAACAGAAAAAGGTGAAAACAAACCAACTCTGCCATTTAAAAATTGAGTCAAAGAATTAAAATGGCTTAATGACTTTGCTCTAAAGGATTTGCTGCACAACAAAAATCCTCAGGGCTGGGCTAGTTTTCTTTGTCATGACTTTGCTCTTCCTCCAAGTACTCCATCTCGGCAGATGGCAATTCTTTACTCCCAATTCCTCAAGCTAAAATTGTATTGTCATCCCCGACACTTCTCTCCTTATATTCCACATCCAGTCCCGTCAGTTTATCTTGTCACCTTTCCCTTTATAAATCACCCCAAATCCAGTTGTCCCCCATGCCCCAGCATGGCCACTGCCCTGTTCTCATCCAGTATCTCTGCCCATGTGTAAGAATACCCAGATATTGCCCATATCTGTGCAGTAACATCCTTTCTGGTCTCCCTTCATCCTGCTCTTACATTCACAATCTGGTCTTCACACTAAATCTAGAACGATCTTTTTTGAAGATCTTGGCACTTCCTGCTCCGTAGACCTCCAGCATGGCCCCTTGCACACAGTAGGAAGTCCAGAGTTTGTTTGGCCTAGGAAGCCTTTGTATGATCAAGCCCCTGCTGTCACTCAGACCC
>PVKM010008219.1:0-39439 GCA_004027735.1 Carollia perspicillata
AGTCAGCTACGACCTAATTTGGTTGAGAGTCAAAGCATTGCATGCACGCATAGTAGTTTCTCAATAACAGAGTCCAAATAAACCTAAGCACTTTTAATTTAGGAAATGGTCAGAGGAAAAAAATATGTATATTCCCTAATGGTGACTGATTTCAATGCAAGACATGGAATGGGTACGAGGCATGGCCCACACAACGCAGCCCTTGAGAGAGGCCATAAGACGTCCCAGGTGTGCTGAACACAGGCTGTGGATGGGGGCCTTTTCATTAAACAGCCCACATAAAGAGGCTTGTTAGTACAAATTTTTAATGAAGCAATGCCACACACAGAGGGTTGTTATAAAATCTGATTATGTATCCAAATTTGTATGAATGGAACCCTGCTTTGAAAAGCCTTTAGGAATAAAATGTCTTGAGAATTTCTTTAATTTCAAAAAATCCAGTCACACACTCGCAGGGCCCATTTCCACCTCAATTTTCCATTGCTTCAATCGTTTTTCATTAAAACTAGCAGCTACAGAGGTTTACTGAAGGCAAATTTCAGCCAGACAGGCCATTTTACCTTATACGAATTGATTTTTCTAAAATTTTTGCTAATTTGTCTATCTCTTAGAGATATCACAAAGCCTTAAAGGAAAGAATTAATATCATTTTGTGACTATGTCACAGAATGAAGAATTCTACAGTTATACATAAAAAAAGACATTTTTTTTTACTTCAAAAGCTATAAAAAACTAAGCTGTACCAGTCATAAGACATTACTGGAAAAAATACCATAAGATGCCTGATGATTTCTTTATGAAAAACAAAGACAAGTTGAATTCCCAATAGTCCTTGTCAAAGTCAGTTTGCACAGTGGCTCGATGACAAACAAGGGCATTGTTAGCAACTCCAGAAAACTCCACCAGAAATAATTGAAAATTTCCCCTCTGGGCTCTCAACTTACCCTCGGCAAATCACAAACAACCCTGCAAACAAAAATACACACTAGAAACCAGACCAGGCATTGCGATGGCAGCAAAACAAGTCTACTGGAGGGATGTCAATAATTGCAGGTGTTGGTACAGGTATGTGTTTTCTTCTCCATAAGGACAGTAGAGAAATGATGAACATGAATGCAGGCTGTGAATGAGGATTTCATATTCCGTAAAAGTAATATGTGTGCCTTACAGGATGTTAGCTGTAGCTAACTGTGGCAAAGTTAACAACAGCAAATAATTGTTGAGTGTGCACTATGCCATATAGTTTGATGAGAGCCAGCTAGTCCTAAAGATGGAGAGAGCAACATGTGGGTTTGTCTGAAGGAAGCTCCTTGGACGCCACCTCACCCTGTGCCTACGGAACATGGGGTCCAGTCTGGCTCTTAGAAGTTTCCCTCAGGGAAGAGGGAAAGGAGAGAGAGATAAAAGAAGGAAGAAGCCACTCTCTAGACACTTTCAGAAGTTGGTATTTATCCCTTTGCTGCCAAAGTTTTTGGAAACAAAGTGGATGAGAACATATTCTCTTAAAAACTAAAAAAAAGTCAAAAAGGCCTTCGAATGATTAGAGATGGCTGCCTGCAATAACTGTAGGAAAAGCAGTAGAAAGTTCTGCAGCATAAAACAGTATCAAGTTCTTAAAACACAGGACACTAATAGCCAGGCCACTCTCAGCAGCACAAATAACGGACTCTGAAAGTAGGGTAGCCAGCAAATGTGTCATCCATGGCTCAGGAGCCCCTACCCGAAACAGGATTCGCGCACAAGAAAAGGTCCACAATACAAACTTCAGAAACCTATTGGGACAGATGAGTTCTGTTCTGGTGTCTTTTATTTCCCAGATTTACTAAGTCCTTTTATTAGGAACTAGAAAGCAAATCCAAGAAATTTTAGAACTACTGCACTGGCTAGAAATTAATAGCAAAGAGATGCAGAATAACAGTCAAAATCAGGCATCCTGTATGCACCTAAAAATGCTCTTTATTTTTTTAATCTTGCTACATCTGAAGCCCATGTTCAAACATTTAATAAGATAAATTAGACTCAAAGAGAAACATTTTCATGTTGTAATAGATGTAGCCATTTACATCAGTACCTTCCAAGCTCTCTGGTCATGATGTGTTTTTTTTAAGTTTAAACAATTGACTTTATATCTCCAATATACATATATTTATTTATGCATTTTACACAGTCACTGCATTTGTACATAACAAATAAAAAAACTGAAAGAAAAAATTAACAAACATTTTTAAAGTGGATCTAATACTTCCTTCCCAACTTGGGTGGGGCCTGTTCATGCCACTCGCAGCGTCAACAGCCCACTTCAGAAAACACAAGTTATCAGCGCACGCACTGGATTGCGGGACGACATATAGTCATTCGCTCAAACTCCCTCTCTCACACATACATGTTTTCAAGATTTCACAATATTATATCCCCAATACTTAAATTTTAAATACTAAAAATAAAAGCACTATTTCTATTTACTATTGAGAACCTTTTTTAAGCAGTTGTGGGGTGAATAAAGACATGGCAAACCGGGGGTTTCAGAGACTGTTTTTATTACTGCCAATGGCTGCACTTTATTCACTATGTGACAGGCATTTTATAATACATACATTATGATACATTATGTCTAGTTCTCACAAGAATTATAAATTCAGAATTAGGTTTCCCATTTTATGAGAAAGTAAAACTAAGGCACATGATCAACCGTATCCTGCAAATAAGTAGTGAAGCCGGGTGGGTGAGACTTTAAATCACACAAAATCAGGATTGTCGCAATTACAGAACGTCACGTGAAGGGTCAAGCCTTTCAGGTTTTTCCATATCTACTTCTTAATTTAGAGCTAGCTCCTTAGAGCAGAAAGAGGGGAACAGAGAAATAACCTGTTGACAATTAAAAATTCTTTAGATTAAAAAACAGTAAGTGCCCCCAGACATCTCCACCTGCTCCTCGCCCCCTTCTGCCCCAGCATTTTTAAATCCTAGAAAGAGGTCTGCAGGAGAGAACTCTGGGCATGGTTACAGTGGTCATACAAACTCCACCCAGGGTAAGTTTCGACTGATGGAGCTTCCTGAAACCTCAGAACCCCACGTGCACAGTGTTGTCAAAAACAACATCCCCTCATCTTAAAACAGGTCTTGTGAAAGGTAGGTTTTGGTGCATGCAGAGCAGGGCATTCTGTCCAGCCTGGGGAAGACCAAGAGCAGGGGAGAGAAAGCCAGTTGGAGTCCTTCCCCGCTCATCTATGGGCTGCATGCACAGCAGGGCATCTGGGACTCTCCCAACACCCAGAGGTTCCAGTTCATTCCGGAATGGGGCCTGAAACTGGATACTTGGTATCCAAAAGCTCATTCCTCTTCCAGATGTGTATGCAACTAATATCTGTGAGAACTCTGGACTGCCACAGACCCTCAAACACAAGAAGGTCCTTGAGGCTGGAGAAGTTATTGTAAGGTTAAAAAGGTTGTTGAATTAGGAGATACACTGACTGTAAAATATTTGTCAGTTTAACTATCATGATTTGAAATTTTACTGCTAAATTCTTCTTCAGAAAACGTGGGTGAAACTCAACAATTTCCTTTCCTAGAGACTTTTATTTTTGGAAAAATATGACATACATCTGTCCAGGTTGGTTTGGATAGCAGGAAAAGTAGAATGGATGAACCCTGAGGCCTGTTCCAGTTTTACATTCCCAGAGAGCATTCTCTTTGGCCTTGGAGGCCCTCACCTTTCTACCCACCTGGCCCCTCCTCCTCACCCTCCCAGCCCAAGCATAACTTCTCTGGTGAAGCTTGCCCTCCATGTAAGTGGACTTAAAAAATCTTAAATCTAGGTTTGTCAGGAGCACTCATTTAAAAATGCAACTATTTGTTCTTGACTCTAAGTCAAGAACTTATAGTCCGTCAATGACTTATCACTGTACTGGCACATAATATAATCACAATAAATAGTTGGTGGTGGATGAATAAATAAAGGTTGCATCATTAATTTGAAGGAGCATCAACTTCTACAAATACAGTAGCTTGGTTCAGTAGGTGGTGCTATATCAATAAAAATGTGTTTTTATATACTTTTTATAAAATCCATCACAGCTCTCTCAGCATTGTTTGGAGCCTCCTAAGACCACTCCTCTGGCTGTCAGTCCACAAAGGCATCCTCTCCCATCACTGGTCAGACTATAAATCTAGGGTCACAGATGAGGTAGGTAGCTCTCACAGCTTTTCTATTTCACCAATTAGGAATTATTATCATTCGCAGCATTTCCTGTGATTTCTACACAGAGCAACCTGGCCCAGTAAGAAAGTCATGCTTCCCATTGTTTATTCTCTGGTATCTCTATTCTAGTCAAAAGGATCCTCCAAAAAAGCAATGAACAATTTAAAGAAAATGTGAGGAAAAAACACAATCCCCATCTATTTCACTGAGGGCTTAATCCAGTGAGTATTTAAGAAATAAATTTCTGGGGGGGGGGGAATTTATACCCAATATAATACTATATTCCCTTTTCTTCTAAAAAAAGTCACTTTGTCATGTGTAATGAATTTCTTTTGAATTATGAATGGATTACTTTACATGGCCTAACACAAAACAGTATTCAAACCTATAAAGATCCGTAAGCATTTTTCCTTATAACCACATCAATTTATTAGATGAGCATGACACTAAAAATACAAGCAACATTAACCAAAAATAACAAAACTCAAACTTTATTATAAAGTAAAGTAAAGTACAGAAATCTACCAACTAATGCGGGGTTATCACTGGTCGTTTCAAAAGATCTATATTGGGAAACTTCTTGACCAGAACACTTCTCATACAGTTTAATTGCTTATGCCCATTCTGTCAAGAATACACATTTTAAATGTACTTCAGACCCTAAGTAATTAAAGCAAAACTTCTCTGTCGTTTCCAGTGTGCCCCCAGGATGAAGGGCAGTGCAAGAGAAAAAAACCAACTAAAATATCCATTTACTCATTCCCTCATAGCTCTCACCTGGCCTCACCGCCAACTCCAACGTTTCAGTCCCACACCTCCTCCCCTAGAGGTCCTTAACTCTTCCAGGAAGCGGGTCTGGCCACCTTAGCTGGCCGCCAAGGAGGACAGTGGAAGGAACCACTGAACGCTGTCCGCATGCCTTGCTCCTGCTCAGACTCAATTGTTTTTGTTAAGATTTTGCCTTCTGGTATTTTTCATCTCCTAGACTTTCCTACAGAGGGACTTTTTTCTTTCTACACAGATCAGCAATGTTAGTGAGCACATCCAATAAGCTGGCCAGGGTACTGAAAGAAAATGAACAAGATAGTTCTTTCTCAGATTTGAGTACCACAGGATTTAAAATCTGCCCCCTTCTAAATTGCTATTGATTCTACAAAGCACTCATTTGGCATTTGTCTTATGCCACCCTGCCCTCCCTCTCCCAATGCTTCTTCAAGAAGCACGTCCTGGAAAGTGAAGTAGATCTTAAGTCCTTTTGTCCCCAGAGTGCCTACATGTGTTCAGCAAGCACGTGGTGGGTGATGGTACTGGAGCCCATCCTCCCCTGCTCTCTAGTTAGAAGAGAGGGCCCAGAATGGCCTCTTACTCGGGAACGTTTAGACCATTTTTCAATTCACGCTACAGTCTATTGCAGGGGGGTGTGGTGGGCAAACAGGTTTTATCATCAGTTTAATGCTGATCAGTTCAGCAGCAGCTGCTCTAAAGGGCTGGTTTAAGGAAGATAATGAGGCCACATCTGGGCTCAGAGTCTGGGCACGGATGGACCAGAGGTGTGTGCTGCATGTCTCAGCGAGGCGCATGCTGGTATGCACGCTTGGCATTTGCCATCTGTGCTCTAACCACTAAGCCAAGATCTGAATTTCAGTTAGTTCCTTTCCCTCACCAAAGCGTTAGGCCAAAAACAGACAGTTTCAAGTGTTCCAAACATATGCCCATGTGTAATCCTTCTACATAAAAGTTTGGTAAAGAACATTCCTCCTTTGGTGAACCAGACTCTCGGGTCAACATCGAGGGCCCAGCGGTCCCTCCTCTTGCCATGGGCACACAGGAAGAACCTTCTCGAGAGCATTCAGCAGGAACTTTGAAAGTGCTGCTAGCTTTTCTACAGAGGCAAGAGCATCAAAGCTCTCAGCTCCAAAAGCCACCCCAGCCCGGGTCATTTAAGGACCCCACTGACTGTTGTAGCTGCTCTTTTTCATCCAGTAGATGCTGCTGCATTCTTCTGTTCAAAGAGTTCCCCTTTCTCATCCTGCACTCTCCCCAAAATCTGTACATCAAACACAACCCCAGGATCAGGGGTGACAACATTTAGGAGATATGGTTTCACACTTTTTCTCTTGCAAAGAGTCATTCCATAACGGCGAGAATACAAATTCAACAGCTCCACTACACTAGAGAAACAAACGGTCCTGGAGGCTCAGAAAACTCAAAATGACAAATCAAACCCATTCTTTTGATTTGCTTCTAGTTCTGTTCTCCTCAGCCAGAAAATCCCTCATTTTTTTCTAATGTAAAATATCGCAGAATGCACTTCCTAATTCTTATTTAAAAAAGCACATTACACAGTGAAGTGCATCATTAAGTGCTGACAACCTCCACTTCTAGCTTTCTAATCGCATTTATTATATTTCCAAGGCAATCTTCATCAATTTTCATTTCTCTAATCAAATTATATTGTTGAAAAGCCAATTTCACTTAATACTTGCTGTCTTCTCTGCAGCACAGTACAGTACATCCTTGCTCTCTCTTCACCCCAACTCTTTTAGAGGGGCGGTCCCCAACCTTTTCTGCACCAGGGACCGGTTTCATGGAAGGCGATTTTTCTAGGGATTGGTGTTGCAGGGGGCGGGGAGGGAGTGGACGGGAGGTGGAGCTAGTGCGAGCAGTGCCCACTGACAGGGAGGAGGAGGACTGGGGACCCCTGTAGAGCATTTATACCATTAATAAACTGCTTGACAGTCTCTCCTACTTTCTATGAGAACAAACACTTAGGCCAGGGTCATTTATAAGTTTCCTTAAAAACGTCAATGGTTAAAATGGAATGAAAGCCTTTCTGAGATAAAAGTATGTTAGGATGAGAAAGTAAGTAAAAATAGGTTGCTTTTCTCAAGATCTCAAGAAATAGTCCTTCTTTAGTGAAAGGCCAATATGCCTTTAAAAGTTAATACAGAATTTTCTAAAAGCTTCCCCAAGCCCCAAACATTAAAATCATTTAAGTAAACATCTCAAAGAAGGGAAAAAGACAGTGTCCTACATATGGGCATTAGAGGGCATTAAGGGGCAATGGATGGGACTCCGTAGGCTGGAAGAGTAGCCCAGTGGAGCCTTAGTCCAGAAGATCTGAGGGTTGTGAGTTTAAGTTTTCATCCCTCCCCATGGTAGTTTCGTCCCTGACTGCAAACTACAGGAGCCCAGGAACCAGAGGTACGAATGCAGCTGAGGGGACTCAGAGGAGCCAGAGCAGCGCATCACAAATTGAGGCAAGCACTGAAATTCTATTGCTACTTCATGCAACAGCTGAGCCTTTAGAGGCTCATGGTATTCGGGGGAAAAAATAAAGTTATGTGGTACTGCAACATATTTAAGGGCAGGCACTGTAAAGTAACTTCATCAGGTATGTATGGTCAAAAGTGTGCCCTGTTCAGTCTGGAATATTAAATTGAATAAAAATGAGGGGAAAAAGTTCAAAAATAGAACACGTTAAAAGGCTAAAGGAAACAGGATTTTTTCAACTCCAAGAGATCCAGCCTAACCTTTTTTCTCAACTGGACAGTATCTACTACTGTAGGAGCACCGGCACGTGGAACGCAGAGAAGGCAAGAATGAAGTAATGAAGGGCTCCACAAACACAGAAAAACTACTGACCTTGAGTTTTGGAACTTTCTAGCAAACCAAATTTAAAATTGCATATCTTTACTAATCAGACACAGCAATGGTAAATCATAGCTCCAACTTTTAACCCCTTCATTTCTGCCACAGAATTGTTTTTTTTTTAACCTGTCTTTAAGTAAAAACAAAACAAAACAAAAAGCTACATAGTTTTATTTAGCTCCAGAAAGGATTCAGGTGCATAGGCAGCGACAGATCTCACAGGTGCACACCTGTGTTTCCTAACAACTGAATACAACCATTGCCAACTGAATACAATCATTGCCGTGAACACAGCCTTTACCCTGAAATGTCAATGAGCACCGAAAGTAATTTTTTAAACAAAAATGGGGCCTAAAAATATGTGCTTAGGTGGAATTCTTGAACAGTGACCTGCCTGTTGATGGTGGACTTCGTTTAAAGCATCACACAACAATGTGTGTTTACATCACCCTTTTATTTCATAGTTAGAAATAATACAGTTCCACAGGGTAAATCATCAATAAATAACGATGTTTAATCATTAAACGTAAAAATCCCAACTCTTTGGCATCTGACAGGATTCTATTTCTTGTCAAACTAATGACTGTATAGATATAGTTAATCTTAGTGATCATTCGTCAATACAATATGTTACAAAGGTGCAATTTACGTTAAAGTATCAACAGCTGAAAATTTGCAGCCCACCAAGAAATTTGATGAACTCAGGAAGATATGGGCCAACTTCACCAAGGTTCAATCACAGTTTACCTCAGTGAAAGCATAATAAATGTTGATTAGGAGTTCCTAGGGTTTTCTAATACTTATTCTGCTCTAAATAGTTTGCCATTCATTCTGGCTAAGAAAAGTCCCAACTGCACCAGGAATGGCCCACTGATTAATTAAAAGGTGTTCTTATTTTATAAGCAAGATTGCTAACACCTAAGAAACTCACAGCCCCCAAAATAAAATTTAAAATAAGCAGTTCTATGCTGCCAGAAATGCCAATTCAGTTATAAATTGCACCTTCAAGAGTCAAAAAAGAAGAAAAGAAATAGAAACTTTTACAAAAGGTAAGTTACATACATTTTTTTTCAAAATATATTCAAGAATAGTTGAGCTGTATTTGTTACTAAAGCCAGAGCAATATCTCTTTAGCAACAAATTAAACCAGTGCAATTGACATAAATTGTTAAGTAATCCAGGATTAACCCATTAAAACTGTAGAAGCCCCTTAGGCTCCTACACTAATCCTAGAAACTGGAATTTCAATGAGTGCTTGAGCTGCAAAAACTAAAACCTGGAATGAGCCGATGCCGTGCTGAATGGTATCACTTCATACTCAGATTAAGCATTCGATAGTAGAAATCATGAGTTCCTCTATTAAAGCTCCATTCACTTACATAACATTCAGATGCAGACTGTATTATGCCTATAATCCACAACCAAAAGAATCTTTCCACTTTAAAGTTCCAGATGAATTTTAAATTAGAAAATAAGCTCAAAGGAAACTTTTTCAACTTATGAAAACTTCAGATTGGAAACTTTCTGTAAAAGCTTCCCCCCCCACCTATTGTAAAATAAATACTTTGTATCCCAAATTTAATTTTATTAAGACACATGTTAATAACGCTATAAAGAAATATTTTACAGCCATAGAGATCAATACCTTTCCATGCGGAAATAAAAAATTCATTGCTCAATATTAGTATTGAGGCAAGTGAAGAAAGATTATTCTCTTGTCAATCTGAAATGTTATTTTTTTCAGTGCAAAACCAGTTATAAAATATTTAAACGTAATATTTAAAAATAAAAAGTGGTCCAATTCAGCAATGTTCAAGTTCTAAATTTCATAAAACAAATCATTACATACATTTTATAGTAAAATACAGAGATTAAAGAAGTACTTAAGTACTTAAGATATAAATTTCTAGTGAATCATACCAAGTCAGCAACAACCAAGCAGAATAGCATTCCTGACTCCAGCGTGAGACTCGTAAAGATCTTACCGTACCAAAGCCTTTTTTCCTAGCTAAAAGGCTAGACAAACTAATGGTCAACATTCTGTTTTCTTTGTAGTTGCGTGCGCTAGAGTGATTTCTCCCCAAGTACCTGTGATTTTACTTCTGTATTCAAAATTTGATCCAAACAATTTTTATGTTCCTGGAACACTTAGCTGATATAACCATCTATAACATGAAGAGTCCTGTACAGAGTACAACTGTGGGTTTTTCTAGCCAAGTACGGGCTGCCCTACACTGGTTTACACACTCGGCAGGTCATTCATGTATTATTCCTAGCAAACACACGGTCCCCTCGGAGGGTTAGGTGTTGAAGCTGGTACTGTAGCACTTCTGTGTCAGCTGGCTCCTTGATGTTCATTTTATCTAGGTTGAGGTAGTCCAGGGATTTGGAGTGAGCCCTCTTACCTTTAAGAAGACAAAGAGGCAGAGGCCCATGGAGGGCCTTATAAGGTTCATAAGGTAAAGATTTAGTGCACTTGTCTCCTGAGCTGGGCATCCGCCTTCGCCTCCTGCCGTTGACAGCTGGAATCTCATACGGCTGGTAGTACCTACTTCTGGTTTTATACAAACGAGAGGAACGTGCAAGTCCTGCATCCAGCTGTTTGGAGCGCAAGGAAGGTACAGCTTCTGCCTTACTCTCTTCACCTCCTGTGCACTTCTGGGCTAACTTCAGGAGTTCCTCACCAGTTGTGAAGCCAACCAAATAGTTAGAGTCCATGTGGAGGATCTGGTAGCCTGACACAGTCCGGCGCATCGGGGAGCACGGTGTGCTGGAGCAGCGGGGCTTCTCTGCCTCTGCCTTTCCTGGGGAGCTCGCCTCGGCCACAGGCAAGGGCAGGGTGCTCAGGGTACTTCTGGACTCTCCATTAACATCTACTTCCATCTTAGCCACCAGTCTGCACACTCCTAAAAGTAGACAGACAGATTAGAACGCTGAAGAGCGCCGAACAGCGAGCCAAGCTGGATTATTTTAGAAGGTTCAGGGATCATGAAATAACACTGGCCTGAAAAACAGCCCATGCACTGTTTATCTGCCTTTGAAAAGTTCCAGAGCAGGCATAAAGTGCCGTAGGCTCCTCCTCTGCCCTCAGCCTGAAGTATGACTACACGGATCAGGTGGAGGAGCCTACGGAAAACAGTACTTCTCTAAGTACAATGCTCCATTCGATCACGCAAAATTTACTCCTTGGTAAGATATTAAGCAAGTCAAATACATATCTCAACATTAGGCAAATAAAAATAATCAACACGGTGTCACAAGAATGCACAAAATCTTTCTTTCCAACATGAAAATTAAAATCTTTACACTTCCTATCATTTGACTTAAAGTAAGTGCTCAGCTCTTCCACCTGCAATTCTTTCCAATTGTGTTTAGGGGCAAATAATAAAAGGGATAAAAGCTGATCCATTTCTGCAAGGATTCCAATTTAGGCCAAAGTGATTTTTCTTACGGTATGGAGAAGTCTTAAGGGAAGGGGCCTCCAAATCTTGTAAACATTCCTCCTTCCATATTCCAATCAATCCAATAAATTGTTTGTAACATTAAATATATATAAAATACCAGATGTTATTTTATTTGAACAGTTAATCATCAAACAGACCATGTAAAACACTGCACTTTGAGTAGTATACTATTCAAACAGTATACTAAAATGGCAGGAGAATTAACAATATATACTAACACTATTCATTAGAATGATCACATTGCAGTGTTGGGGAAACTCCAATGACAGGAAGTACCACAAAGAATTGCCAAGTTCTTGGGAAGTTGTAGATAAATCAAATTTTGGAAAGTAAAATAATACAGGAATCTGAATAACAATATGATTTCTGAAAACATCATTTTATGTATCTCAGATTGCTAACCAAAATGTCAAGTAATAACTGATTTTAAGATTAAATATTTATTGAAAAAGCCTACGATATTAAATAATGCTTATGAATCCTTTTGTAAAAAAACCTTTTTCTAACTGAGGCATTTCCTAAACTTGGGTATTCACTTAAAATCCGAGCAATTAGAAAGCTGAAGAAAAGCCACGCATAACATTTTCCCTTCATTTGCATGCTGTACTTCCATCATTAGAAAATAAATAACCCAGACTGAAGGTACCAGATGCCATCCTGTCCTCACTAGGGTCCACATTTATAGCACATCTGAAATTAACACTAATAATAATTCCTGACACAAAACAACTGCTAAAGGGATCAACATAGTTTTACTCGCTTTGGACTCCAAGTCTTAGACTGTTTTCAACTGTAATTCAACTAAAATATCTTTGCCACTCAACTCTTCTAGACTTGAAGTAATTGGCTGTATTTTATTTTATTAATGAAACAATAAATCTGTACTTGCTTTTCTAATCTATTTCTCTATGGAGAGGATGGAAGCAGGTGGCCACCAGCTGTTTTGATGTGTTTACCAAAACCTGAAGATTTCTCATCTAATAAAGTTTAGAAGGCCATACAAAGCTTCATCAAATTTTATGGTAAAGAAACAAATGTTTACTCTAAGCCAAATGACAAACTAATCCTTCCTTTCTCACTAATTCTGTTTTCAAGCAAGAGCACAAGAGAAAGAGCTTATCCAAAGCCTCCAACCTACGTAAGGGCAGGAAGTGATTCTATAGTTCATTCTCAAAAGGCACAAGGGCACACAGAGGAGGGTCAGTGAGGCCCAGATAACCAGGGCTGTGGAGGAAATGGGGCACACACAGCCTGGGAGCCCCACCCAGTAGAGTCACCCCGGTGGGGAGACTCAAGCAATCAGTCATAGTAAGTGACCCAGCCTAGGGCTCTTCCAAACCCAGCAGTCCATGACAGTCCGAGGACTTCCACCAGCCAGCTTAAAGAACCCGCATTCGATATACTATGAACTTCCTAAAGTCCATGACTCACACCTTACCCTCCTGAACTGGGTAATAAGTCAAACAGAAGCTAGGCTGAAAGGCATCTATTTTTGCCTAGGAGGGATAAAAATTGCTAAGCAAGTTAACAGTGTACAAAGTCACAGCATAGAAGTGTGGGCACAGGCTTCTGTGGTTAATAAGACAGGTCATCAAAAGTTTGTTCCCACACTAAGTCAATCCTGCTGCATCAAAGGAGACCGTCAGGAATTCCAATCATCTCTAGGGGTTAAGGATAAAGGATAGTATGATGCAAAGATTTGAGAGAAACGGAAAAATATTATATATTAGCTAGAAAATTAGAAAAGTGGCGTGAGGCAATGTTTAAGGTGAAAATTTGATGCAACATGCAGTACACACCACTGTTAGACGAGTAACCACCACTGGTTAAGTTTCCAGCAGCCACGAGTATCATAACACAGTGTCACCTGGCAGGAGTCAAGTTAACCAACAGGATCTTCAGGCATCTACCTGATAGACAATGATTTAACCTACATACTTATCTAGATGTGGTTTAAGAGCTCTAGAAATTTCACCAGGCTTCCTGGTGTGAGAAACCTATACACAGTGGGATGACATGAACAACATACTCCTGGTAGAAAACGCTACTTACCCAGAAAGTTAAAGAAATGAGCATTTCTCATACCCTCTAACAGCTATTTAAGTAACCAAGGTCAATACTCTGTGTACAATTTCTGAATCAGTCTTGCTGCACTGGAACACGAAAATGCTTATTTTAGATACATTACATGTGCACATGTAATATACCTGCTGAGTAATTCTAAGGACTGAAAAACTGTTTATATTTTTTAGCTATAAGGCATCAACATTTCTGCTCCAAACAATAGCACAGTCTCAAAACTAACAGATCTTTTTGGTGGCTTCATCAGTCTCTGCAGTGTCTTGTTCATATGTACAAGAACATCTTCCGATCTTGACACTGAAGTAGGAATGTGAATGGTGCAACCAGACTCCTACAAATTGCTTAGAGTTTTTTACATATGGCCTTTCTAAAGAATATCTACTGTGAGGCACTAAGAAAGCTCGGTGGAGGCTGGGCTTCAGACAAGGAAAGCAATGATTGGCAAATATTTCATTTTTAGCTGAATGGAATGCTGACTAAGCAACATACCTTCCATTCTTCAATGTGACTGAAAACAAAACTTTTCATGCTGTTAAATTCC
Organism: Carollia perspicillata; assembly: GCA_004027735.1. Lineage (NCBI taxonomy): Eukaryota > Metazoa > Chordata > Mammalia > Chiroptera > Phyllostomidae > Carollia > Carollia perspicillata. Next base: position 13,937 of record PVKM010008219.1, read on the forward strand.
TGAGAATTTCCGGACTCAATTTAAATATTGGAGCAAGATCCTGAGAGCAGTTACAGAAACAACTTTCTCAGGTTATCTTTCTCATGGGCCAGGGCGGTAAAGGTCCTGTCCTACTGGAAGACAGAAGTTTGGGTACTTTCTACTTCTGGAAATCTACCAAAAAAGGTGGTGGGGGGGGTGATACTTAAGACAATAAAGACTGAATGTTCCCCAAGTCAACATATCTTGATATATGGATGTCCAATATTTTACACTGCAAAATTTCTGATTAAACATCACTTGTCAAGAATGAATGATTACAACTGGGTATGGGCTGTGTTTAGCAGCAAATTCTTCATATTTACCCTGAAAAATCTGCTTGTGAGTTTGTTATTTTTAACAAACGTATTCAAGAGTAAGCATTTTGTTTCATATTCTAAAATAACTTTATGTCAAAAAAGCATACTTCTAGGATAAATGATTACAAAGCACTCTGGCGTGGAATGCAGGTCTGTGCAGCGGGCACCACACCCACTACATCCGCAGGAACAAACGTGAACTGAGGAATCAGGTCCCATGCTAACTTCTGTGCTGCAGAACACTAAAAATCAAAAGCCAGCAACACCCTTATTGCTTCCATGCATGCCTTTCATATGCAGTTTAAAGCAAAAACAAGGATTGGAAACAGAAAATAGAAAAACAGAAGCAGCAAAATTTCAGTGAATGGAAGAGTGAGTCTAAAACAGAAAATGCTAAGAGTAGAAAAGTCAACTTGTTGAACAGTGCTTATAAAACTGAGTTTCTTAAACAAGTACCAGGAACGAGTGACACCTAAGGGTCTTGAACATCAAATTCGCTCACAGTCCACTCAGTAATAATGGCACTGATGTGTGTTTATAAAACAGGAAAAACCTGGCCATGTTCACACGTTTCTTTGCAATATGAGGGCTCAAACCAGACACCGTGAAACAAGCAACACTAACATTTACCAGTAAAAAAATATACACAGTACACATTTAAAAACAATGGGTGAAGAATGCATTTGTGAATTTTGGCTGAAACTAAAGCAAACAGATCCAAACCTCAATACACGTGCAGTGGGAACCTGATGCACCAAGATGAGCACATTCAAAACACTGTGACCCGGACAGAAAGAGATCAGCTATGAATACTCTCCAAGAGGCCAAACTTCCTACACATTTGGCAAAAGGAGCAACATGTTGAAAATATAACCTAAATGCCTTAGCTCCTTAGACCAGCTCTGAAAATAGCTATTAAGTTGCACAACTGCTAGACAAAGAATTCTTTTTTGAGAAGCACTGTTTTTTTTTTTCCATCAGGCTTATCAAAAAAAAGTCACCCTCAGTAGTCAAAAAACTGCTCCATATGCTTGAACTGTTTTTAGAAACATACAGCAATATCACTTAAGAGAAAACATAACTGTCTAAATATACAGAACAAAAATGTCATCATGTGAACAGAATTCTTTTCAAGAGGTATCTGAAACAAACCATTCGGAATAGGGCCTTTCCCTGGGAAAAGGCTTCTCCTTAGCATGGCTATTATCAGTTTAATGATATCGAGAACCATCAAATTTCAGTGCAAAATCATCTTGGAGTTCACCTACCTAGAACCTCTAGTTATAGGGGAGGTGACCCTGAGGCCACGAAGGCAGGGGCTCTACCCAGAGCCAGAGCCAGGCAGGCAGTTCCAGGTCTCCTGGCTCCAAGTTCAGGGCTCCTTTGAGTAAATCCTGCCATGCTTCTACCATTGGTTCCAAACTTGTCTACACACTGACATCATCTAAGGAGCTTCCAAAAATACTGACGTCAGTGCTCTACCCCAGATTTGTGATTTAATTCATATGACGTGTAGCCAGGGCTCTGAAATGTTTAAAAGGTCCCCAGGTGATCCTAAGATGCAGACATGGCTGGGAACTTGTCAGACAGAACTTACCTGACAGAAGAATTTCACCCCTGTAAGTTCCTACCCTTTCTTTTTTTTTTCACATCAGTAATTATAGTCATATCAGTGACCATCACTTTTGGCTGCTTGCAATTGCTAACAACCTATCACCCCTAAGGCCTTTGGGTTTACTATTCTTAATACATTGTGGACTTTTTTTAAAACTTGTTAAAACTAGATATAAAATAAAAATAAATCTGTGCTGAATGAGAATCAGGTTCCTTCATCTATATGCACTTTGGTACAGTTACTTTAGTTATTTAGAAGCCTCTGTCAGGTACAGCCACCACTTTGGAAAACAGTTTGAGAACTTCTTACAAATTTAAATAAATGCTTATTTAACCACCCATACACTCTACTTGTAGATATTAGCCTAGCAAACATGAAAATATACGTTCACACAAAGACAAGAATGTGCATGTTTATAACAGCTTCATTCACAATCACCAAAAACTGGAAACAATGCAAATGTCCACCAAGAGGGAAATGGATCAACTGTGCTCTGTCCATACAATAAAATGCCACTTGGCAATGAAAAGGAGCAAACTAGGATTACAGTGAGTGACAGAAGCAGACAGAAAATGCTACATACTGTGTGATTCCACTTACATGACACTCTGGAAAAGGCAAAACTACTGGGACAGAAATCAATCAGTGACTGCCAAGGCTAGGGTTGGGGAAGGGGACAGACTGCAAAGGGGTACAAAAGGGTTTGGGGAGATAATGAAAATATTCTATATATTGGCTACAGTGCTCATTATACAACTGTATATATTTGTTAAAACTCATCAAACTCTATGCCTGCTAAGGGTAAATTTACTGTATGTAAATTACACTTTAATAAATCTGACTTTAAAAATAAAAGAAGCTGTCACACATTTCCAAGTTTTTGATGGTTCTCTGAATTTTCTATTCCTGTAGCTACAGGAATGTGTGTATATCTGTATCTCTCCAAATGCATATGTATACAGATGTATGATACATCGTTATAGCTACAGTTATCTACGTAAATAGAAGGACTTTCTAGTAGAGCTGCAAAAGGGGAAATGAACGAACTTAAGAAGTAGTAAGGCCTTGACCAATGTGGCTGAGCTGGTTGGGTGCCATCCTGCAAAGTGAAAGGTCACTGGTTCAATTTCCAGTCAGGGCACATGCCTGGGTTGTGGGTTTGGTCCTCAGTCAGGGTGCAGAGGTAACCAACCAAAATTTCTTTCCTTCTCTTTTTCCTTCCCCCTCTCTCTAAAAATAAATAAATAAAATCTTTTTTTAAAAAGCAGAAGTTACCTGTCAATATAGCCTAGACAACCATTAAGATACCTTCTGATTCTGAGAATATACAATTTGAAGAATTTTAAAAATTAGAGGACCAAATTTTGTGCTTTATGTCAGTTGTATGAGTTAGTGACCCAGCTACATTCATATTCTGTATCCTCTGAAAGTACTTCGTATTTACGATTTTCAAAGTTCTTGCTCTTCTCTTCAAAACTAAATTTTAGTAATGTTTCCACTTTTTTGATGTTTTAAAATGCATTTTCATAAATCTGATAGGTTACAAATGCTTCACAAACAAAACTGTTTGTTTCCCCATCATCCCTTTGAATCATTCTATTCCTGACGATTTGAAAATCACTTATTACAAAACTACTCTTTTCAAGGATTATGACCATTCTAAATAGTTCAAAAAGGACCTACAAAGACATTGGCCAAGTACAATGTTATACCAAAGCATGAACTCCCACTAATCTAGTTTTTAAAACTCGAAAGAGTTACAAGATCATTACTAATTTTTCTCCCCTTCGAAGACTAGGAGCCACATGAACAACTGTGGCAGCACAGATACACAGACGACATACTGAAAAGGACAACCAGAGGAAAACAACAGCACTGCATATTCTTAACAGTTTGAATTCCCAGTGTGATGAAAGGAATGTCACACTTGTAGGGAACTGCTATTCAACTAAATGAAAATGATGTTCCTTTCTGTAACCTGGTCGCCATTCTTTATGTATGATAATATACAACTAGAACTTTTTGCAGATTACTTTGCTAATCTCTGGAGAACAATGTTTTTACTAAAATTTTCCTGAAATCAGAGCAACTATCTCTTTACTACTGTATCTTCTGATATTCTAAGACCTCCTTTATCTTACGGAAATTAAAAAAAAGGAACATCTAACTCACTCAAAAAGTTAAAAATTTCAAATATAATAATAGTATCTTGCAACAATTTCAGCCTTCACCCTGGCTGGTGTGGCTCAGTAGACTGAGTGCCAGCCTTCGAAACCAAAGGGTGGCCAGGTTTGATTCCCAGTCAGGGCACATGCCTGAGTTGTGGGTAAGGCCCCAATAGGGGGCGAGTGAGAAGCAACCACACACTGATATTTCCTTCCCTCTCTCCTACCTTTCCCCTCTCTAAAAATAAGTAAATAAAATCTTTATAAAATTAAAATGTCATAACTGTAGTATACATATCTGAGATAACATACTGAGATTTACATTTATCTCTTCATGTAGTCCTTACACACATTATGATATTATATTCATACAGCTGGTTAACAAGCAGAAAAAGCAAAATACAACTCACCAGACTAAATCCCAGAAGATGTCACTGTACAATTTCCAATGAGTCACAAGGGAACACAGGCATAATAATTTTTCTGCTCTACTCCAGATACTAAACATGAGATACAAAAATAAACCTTTAATTTAAAAAGTAACAACACTTATAAAGCAATTATATCAATTCTAACAGCAAAACAGGATGAAACTAGCAGGAAGTACTAATACCAGGTATAGGTTATATAGGATACCATACTAATTAATTTAATTAATTTTGAATTTGTTCAGTTAAATTAAACCGCAAACATTTGATCAAGCTTGTTCCTCTGTGTTCTGTTGCTTTAGCAGGTAGCTGGAGACTAGGAGTAGCTAAGTGGACTACATCTTAGGGATTTAAATGTAGGTTCCACCACCCTAGTCCTATTCCCAGTTCAACAGACTCACAGTACCGTATATAAAAAAAAAACCCATGAGGCTGGGTCAAAACAACAGGTCCTACCTAGCCCGAGCTTTGCTAAGAACTTTGCCTGCTGACCTTGCATAAACAGCAATCTTTAAATTGAAGACAACAGCATCCTCCTCCCTCATATAGCTGTGTGAACCAAATGACATGAGGTAGGTGAACGAATGCGCTCTGCATGCTGCAAAGCCTTTTACGATGTGCAGTGTTATTATGCAATTACTTCTTTGGTGTCTACTCATCTCAGCCATGAAATAGCAATAATAAAAATCCTTCATAAGACTGCTCTGAGGCGAATGATTGGAAGACTCTTGGAAAAACACTTTTCTTAAAAAAAGAACAACTTGAAAAACACTCCTTTAGCATTATTTGAACCCCAATCCATCTGACTACAAAGCCTACTGACACACTGCTTTATCTATGAAACTTCATTCCAGATTTGAAAGCGGAGACGCCTCAAAGTAATTATCTAACTCTTGAACAGGGGCTGATGTGGAAGTTTAGGAAATGGTCAGTAATTTAATAGTAAACAAAATGTAGTAACTGATTATCCCTATTAGGCCAGTGCCAAGCCAAAAATAGAATATAAACAGAGTCGTGGGGAACCACACAGGGTAAAATCAAGGTGCGGGAGCTCCGTTCCATTTCTCATTTTTTACTCATTTCTAATTCTTACTATTTTTGTGTGTGACTGCCTGCTGTCTATGCACAGGTGCTAAAAAGAAAATGATGAAGATGGTGTAAAAGGGAAAAATTTTTAAACTGAAAGAACAAGCCTGGAAGCTAATAAAAGAATATTCCTTCTCAAGAGCTTGCCTATAAAGGAATCCAGTAGAAAAACTACAGTAACCTTATCTGTCTCCCACTAGAAACAAAACGTTGTAATATGAAAGTTCCGAAAATACATTTTTATAATAACATTTTTAGAATACTTTCAAAATCTATAAATCTCTAACACTTGCAACTGATTCTGGCCAATGTTTTGTACATGAAGGCTTGACAAGATATCAATGGATCTCCTCTCAAAAACAATCAGCAAGAAGGAAAAGAACTCAGATGAAATTCTTAAAAGATGGACTAAATGCTGCTTGGAAAAACAAATTCAAATAAACAGAGCAAAGGCGATAGTACATAATGCTTCCAGCTATAAGCAGTTGAAACAAACAGAAAGCCCCATGATATTATCCTATAAGCTACGAAAATAGGAAAAATTAAGCATGGTGAAGAGCTGTCCACAGGCCTCTAGATGGGGAAACCATGAGTGACTAAGCAAAAGACACCCAACATTTGACTACAAATAGGCTTCTACAAATAGAAAAGTTTGCAAACATTAACTAGCAAATGTGTCAAATTTCTGTCAAGATGACAGATATCATCAGAAGTAAACAAAAAGAATATCCTTCAAAAGTAGAGTGGCCACATGTCTCAGGTTATAGCCACCAATGCCCTGGCATAATTAATTACAGATCCCCCTTTATGTCTCAAAAGTGTCCCAGTTTGGCAATTACATTGTTATCCTACTCACAAGTCTATATAACAATGGAAAGGCAATGAATTACGGGATGGAGGACCTTCTGCTTGCATGGTGGCTTCCCATACAGGTCTGAGGAGTATTTGTTTGGGTGAATCCACACAGCCACTTAATTATTCACTTACTCATGCAGTCATTCAACAATATTTTGAGTCTTATGCTCCAGCACTGTACACTCAGTGGGGCAAATACAAAAACTGAAGCCTGAGACCAGGTGAGAGGGACAGACAGACATGGAAATACATAAACCTAATGGGCATAACAGTAAACCTGAATAGCACTGGGAACTCAAAGGAGGGAGTGATTTTTCCCCAAAATACAGAAAGTTCGACATGAAAATAGTTAAGCTTACACAAAACCATTACATAAAAATGCCATAAAACTCAGGCTTCAGCTTAGATCTACTAACAAAATAGCAGTAAGGAAAGATTTAACGAAATCTATCAGTTCCAAATCAAGTCATGAATATGACAGCCTGCACATAGTCCTTGTGAATTTGGTAAATAAATCCTACTAATCATTAAAGATTATATTATGAAAGGCAAGATAAATTTTAGGCAAAGACAATTGATAGAGTAGAAGTTACAGGCTCTGATGCTAGCTCTCAAAACACAAAGAAAAATATGGGAACAGGTAGGACTTCTCAGAGTGGCTCTTCAAGGAGAGACCAATAATGAAAAATCACTTGGAAAAAAGGTAATTTTGAAAAGTTCCACTGAGACTAATGAAAATATTTTGCAACCACTGGTCTCAAAGATTACTCTAAAAACACTACAAGAGAGAAGGGCCAAAACATCTCTCAAGTAACAGAACACTGAGCAGAAATAATAATGATTTAACAACACACACAAAGAAAACAAAATGCTTAGCTGTGCATACATGCTCATCTTAGGGTTTACTTTAAAATATTCTTGCTTTTTCTTTACAACTAATAAAAACTAAATCATCAATAATTCTAAAGAAGAGTTTAGGTAGGGTGTGATTTTTCTGAATCCATCCTTGACCTTAAAAACAAATCATTAACCTCACCACACTCTCCAACGTGGTAAGACAACCCATAATGGATTCAATAAAGCAAAAATGTGTTTCTCTAATCGGTTCTTTTAATAGCAATTCCCTCAAAGTGCAGCATTCGTTTTCTATTTCTGCTAGTAGAAATATTATCAAAAGCTAGATTATCAATGTCTTATCATTAGGTAAAATCATCCTTCTATCCGTTTTAGAAAAAAATTCAGTTTCACCACAAATACGACTGAGGGTAACTACTACAGGTCTACATATGCAGTCTTTACAAGAAATTTGCCTCTTGGGAAGCATAACCGATATGGGACAGGTGTACACAGTGGAGCTGGCTAGTCTTCCAGATGTAAGCTTAAAACTAGGAACTTATTTTGGTAGACCGGTGACAAAATCAGAATTCTCTCTGGAAGAGAATAGCTGATTCCCACGCCTCACCACCAGAGCATAAAAATCAGCAGAGAAATTTAAATCCTGTATATAAAGCGTTTTTACTCCCACAACTCTACATACTTAAGGGCTAATGTGTACATTAATCTCCTTTCTGGTAGAGATTTGCAGATTCCACCACTAGAGAGACTTTGGCAGCTTCACAATGCGGCCGCCTGCTCAAGGTCTGAGTGCCACCCGCCTGGAAACCCCTTTCCTCGGCTTCCCACCTGCCCCAAAGTCCACCCGCGACAGGTGGGGCGAGGGCGGCCATACCCAACATCTGCTGCTTTCGCTTCAGGCCAGCACCCGGCGCCAATCCACACGCGCGCCCCTAGACAAGGCCGGCCCGCCGGCCCGCACTGCACTGGCAGACCCGCAGCCCTGGGCTGCGGGCAGCCTCGGCCCCCACAGATTGCTGAGCAGGCAAGGAGGGGTGAGGAGATAAGGCCACCGGGGCTCGCCCCGGGGTACTATCTGGTCCGGGCAGTAGCACCCAGCGTGCGGTCGGGCATGCCGCCACAGGCGCAGCAGGCCCAGGAAGGAGCTACTTCTCAATGGGGCCTCCAGGCCCGCTGCCCCGCGCAGCGGGCACAGCGGCCGAGCCGCGAGCGTGCGCGTCAACGCTCCCCGACTTCCGCGCCGCCGCGCCCAGGGAGAGGCGCTGCGGGTCTCCGAGTGCCCGCAGCTCCCCAGCGAGCGCACGCCGCGCGCACACCGCGCGCATGCCCCCGCACACTCACTCACACGCGCTGCACACTCAAGGCGTCTCCAGCCCCACCCCTGTGCCAAGGAACGGCGGGCTCACCGCACTCGGCAAGGGCCCCACCCAGTTCACTATATCCCAGCCCCCTGCTCCGGTGTCCGGGCACCGGCTCGCCGAGGCCGGGGGTCACTGAGGCTGCTCATCCCGGCGGCTCTCCCGAATGGGGTTCACCAGCACCGCGAGGGCTCCGCGCGCCCGGCCCCGACACGAGGCTGGAAGGGGCGGCGCCGCCACTAGGGCTGGCAGTGGGAATCGGTTACTGGGGCACCCCCCCCACCGCCACCCACCCGTCACCACCTTTTCTGCAGCACAAAAGGTTGCAGACGAAACTGACGACCCCGTGCGACCTACCGGTGGCTCACAGCTCGCCGCCTCCGCCGTGCTTGGGGCCGCGAAGCCCGAGACCAGGGCGGGAGAGGCGCAGGATTGCGGCACCAAGATCCGGGCAGAGGCCGCCAGCGGAGCCAGCCGGGTACCCGCTCCTCTCCCACCGCGCTCAGCGCCAGCTACCGCCGGGCTTAGTCCCCGCCTCCACCTCCTCCGCCCGCCTTCCCGCCCTCCTCCCTCTGCTGCAGAGGCGCAGCCCGTCAGCGCTGAGCCCGCCTCCTGCGCCCAGCCCAGACACCGGGGGAAGGGCGGACCGGCGAGGAAAAGGAGCTGATGAGGCCTGATGGAGTTGGCTGGCGGGGCGGAATTGCTGATCGAGCTGGGGAGGGAGGAGCGTGGGTAACACCCCCGCCCCAGCCCATACTCCGCACTCCGACTGAAGAGCCTGAAGAGCGTCAACTCACAGACCTGGCTGGCAACACTCAGGTTTCCCCCGTTAAGTGGTGTGGTGATGTTTGTCATTTATGAGTCTCTGCTTAAAGGATTCAGAAGTCCATGAAATTACAAATTATAAGATCAATCTTAGAAAAGTGCTAAATATCTAGTGAAGGGGGTGGGGGTAAAATTCAAATCGATAGCAGTTGGATTATTTTTGAATCTTCGAACTTGATCTTTCCCATTCTTGTAAGAAATTCTTTTCTTTAATCAAGATTTTCTATTCTCAATTCCTGTACCTCTCCTCTGCCAAGCCCGTTAATAAACGGCAATAAGTATATTTACTGTTGTTTAGTTAGTACTCGGTATGTGCCAGACCTTTTACATGTATTTTCAAATTCACAATTTTCAACAACTCTGTAAGTTAGTGACGACTTATGATCCGTATTTTAAATATGCTGGAAAGTTGAATTAAATTCCTCAAGGTCACACAGCTAGTAAGTGGCTGAGCTGGGTTTGAACTCCAGGCAGTGGAACCTTAGAATTGTTTTGTTTATAAATGTTGCTAATTTCTGTTCCAGTCTCAATCCAAGAAAATTTGTTGTTGTTTTTAACGAAGTGTTTTATCTAAACATAAAAGTCATAAACTTGCTGTAAATTAATACAAATTTAGACAAATTTCCCTTCAAACTTGTTCCCAAATCTTTATATGCCCCTGATAATATAAAGGCAAATAAATATATCTGAACACCCATACTTTGGAACAGCATGATGCCTGGAGGCTCCTCATCTAGAAGACATTTTATATGAGTCTGCCCTAATAGAAGTAAAGGAAGATAAAAAAAAATTTTTTAATTTTATTTATTTATTTTTAGAGAGAGGGGAAGGGAGGGAGAAAGCGGGGGAGAGAAACATCAATGTGTGGTTGCCTCTTCCATGCCCCCACCCAGGGACCTGGCCCACAAGCCAGGCATGTGCCCTGACTGGGAATCAAACCGTCAACACTTTGGTCTACAGGCGGGCACTCAATCCACTCAGCCACACCAGCCCCAGCAGGAAATGTTGACTAATCTCTAAAGAATAATTTTAGAAAACACGATTCACTTTTCCAACATGATATGTGTGTAACTTCTCAAATATAGAACCTGACACAACATATGTATTGAATAAATGAATGGAGTTTGGCCTTGCATCGGTAATTTAGGAGAACACACTGGAAGTTATTTTAGATTATAATCCATTTGACAGAGAAGTTTATTGTTCTGATGATCATTCTCATAAAACCACCTCCAAAACATTAAATATTTTATATTCAGAAATTCACTTTTATTCTGTCCTGATTGTGTGTGTGTGCGCGTGTGTGTGTGACCTTTTCAGAAGAATGCCTTGTACTTGCCCTTTGCTCTGAAAGTTTGGCATAGTTTTTTGGCCAAAAGTAATAAGGTTCTGCTTTGCCTTTAAGTTTAATAGGCTCAGGGCTAGCCTTTTGAGAGGGCACTGTCTCCAAATTGCCTGTCTTCCTGGGTGGTTCTCCATGCTCCCATTTTAGCCCTGACTCCTCACCCAATCAAAACTTCAGTCATTTCTTGAGTGTCACAAAGAACACCTAATAAACCAGTTCACCAGGAGGTTAATGGCTGATAACAGCTTTATGTGTGGGCCCTCAGTGACATGTCTATGCCACTAAAGACTATGAATGGGCACTCTTAATTCAGAGCAGTTGTGGCTTGCAAAGGCTGTGTCTGAGGGGTGTATGGGTGGTGGGATTAATGCAGAAGCTCTGTCTAGGGCTTTTCCATGTTTTATGAAGATCTATTCAATCTATTTTTTAATGTCATGCTTATAAAGAATTAGGAGCAAGTATCAAATAATTCTTGTGACCCGAGATGCCTCCTGAATCTGGAGAGTCAGACACTCCAGCTCACATGCCCCTTGTGTAAGTTACATCTTTGCCTCAAGGCAACTTCCCACAAAATCACTTTAAAATAATGATTTTCTGGGAAGGATTATACTTTTTAAAAACTTTTTCCATCCTTCATCCCTTCCTCTTTAGCAACCATCAGCTGATTCTCTATATCTACGGGTCTGTTTCTGTTTTGTTTTTTATTGCTGCATAATATTTCATTGTATATATACCACATCTTTATTCATCTGTTGATGGACACCTAGATTGCTTCCATATCTTGGCTATTACTAGTAGCCCTGCAATAAACATAAGGGTGCATATATCTTTTCAAATTAGTGTTTTTGTTTTCTTCAGATAAATACCCAGAAGTAGAATTTCTGAATCATATGGCAGCTCTATTTTTAATTTTTTGAGGAATCTCTATCCTGTTTTCCATAGTGGCTGCACTAATTTACAATCCCACTGACAGTGTACAAGGGTTATGTTTTCTCCATATTGTTGCCAGCACATGTTATTTGTTGATTTATTGATGATAGCCATTCTGACAAGTGTGAAATGATATCTCATTGTGGTTTCAATTTGCATTTCTCTGATGATTAGTGGTGTTGAGCACTTTTCATATATCTGCTGGCCATCTCTCTGTCCTCTTGGGAGAACTGTCTGTCTAATCAGGTCCTCTGCCTTTTGACGTAAATAGGTCACCTAGCAAACAACCAGCTAGAGGAAACAGGGTAGGTATACTTGAAAACATAATGAATGTAACACAGAAACTACAAAGCCAGTTGTGCAAGAAATACCACATCTCTACCTTTTCTCTAAATGCACTTATTTTAAGCTGAAGCTAACCAGAAAAAGATACCACTCTAAATATTTATGTAGAAAACTGGATGCAAGGAATTGATAACAGAAGCAATGGAAGAATTCAGAAGCTAAACTGTGGTTGGTGAAGTAATCCACAAATTAGCAAGTGCAGCCCATAGCTGGAGAAATAAAGGGAGGAAGCAGGGTTACAGAAACCCAGGGATAGGCAGTATGGCCACACTGGTGAGAGCTGCTGCACAGAGAGACAGCCCCTGCCAAGGAAGTCGTCTATGTCGGGGAAAAGGAGAATCTATGGTAGATTCTCCTCTCCTCCTGCCCTCCAGGCTCCTGCCAGTGCCTTCCAGTTAGCCAGACCTAGACACTAGTTGCCATAGAGCCAGGCAAATAGCCCGCTAGCCTGCAACATGGAGGTGAATAGAGGAAGAGTACAGAATGTGAATCTGAGGGCCGGTTTGCACATCAGCACAACACAGCATTTTCTTTCACTTTCAAAGCGTCAGTCTTTCATAAGGTGTTTCCCACTCCCTTGGGTAGGGTCAAAATTCCAAGAGCATATGTCATACCAGGCCATGGGTAGGTGGTGATGATAGACAATAGGAGGAGGTCTTTTTGTTTATATAATCTGTCCACAGAAGTTTCTATTGTCCTTCCCCAGAGCTGCCACCTACGGCTACATGGTGCAGTGCATAACATGTTCATAGATGGAATGGTTCTGACCTACACTCTTGGTTGCTCCCTTCAGCTCTCTCCTGCTCTATCATCGCACTCGCACCCAGAGAATATTTCTAAGGTCTGGGACCATCTTGCTAAGCCTCATTAGTCATTTATATTTAGAGTCCTATATCAAACTATAATGGTATAAGTAGATTCAAAATAAAAGGATGGAAAAAATATATAATGTGCAAACACTGCTGTGAACAAAGCAAGAATAATGACATTAATATTTAATAAAATAGACTTCAGAGCAAAGAAAATTACTAGAAATAGAAAGGGGTGTTATGTAATGATAAAATGCTCAGTATACCCAAAAGACCAATGTGTATGTACCAAACAGCAGAGCTATAAAATATGAAACACAGGCTGATAGAGCTGAACAGAGAAATAGGAAAATATACCATTATAGTTGCACCCCTCTATTAACAATTGAAAGAACACCCAGACAATAATCAGCAATGATCTACAACACCATCAACCAAGAGGATATACGTGTATTTGACATCAATGGAGCACTCCTCCCAAGAACAGAAGAATGGACCATATTTCAAATGCCCACAGGATATACACCAAGATAGACCACATTCTGGTTCATAAAACAAATCTCAACAAATTTAAAGGAGTTGAAATTATTCTAACTATAATGGAATCAAACTAGAAAAGAATAACAGAAAAATAACAGGAAAATGCCCAACACTTAGAACAAAATAATAAACTTCTAAATAATCCATGAGTCAAGGAGGAAGTCTCAAGGGAAATCAAAAGGTTTACTTAACTGAGTAAAAATGAAAATACAACATGTCAAAATGTGCGGGGCATAGATAAAACAGTGCTAATGAAGACTACTAAAGGTGTACATTAGAAAAGAGGGAGACCTCACATCAATAACCTAAGCTCCTATCTCAAGAACCTAAAAGAAGAGGAGCAAAATAAACCCAAAGCAAGCAGAAGGAAAGAAATAATAAAAACAAAAGCAAAAATCAATGAAATTGAAATAGAAAAACTATAGGCAAAATAAACAAAAGAGAGCTGTTTCTTGGAAAGGATCAATAAAATTGACAAACCCCTAGCAAAATTGACTAACTGCAAAAAGGAGAAGACCTAAATGACCAATATCAGGAATGAAACAGAAGATGTCACAGGAAACCCTAAAGACATTTTAAAAAGGACAATAAGGAACTATTGTGAACAATCTACACTCAGAAATTTCACAACTTAGATAATTTTTTTTAATTCCTTGGAAAAGACAAACTACCATATATCATCCAATATAATATAAATAATATGAACAGCCACATAACTATTAAGGGAATTTAATTCATAATTTTAAAACATCCAAACAATAAAGAGGCAATAGCTGGGCCTAAAGAACTCTTGAAGAATTCTACCATATGTTTAAATAAGAATTAACGCCACCTCTGCACAATCTAGTACAGAAGATAGAAGGCGAGCAAATACTTCCCAATTCATTTTATAAAGTTAATGTTACTCTGACACAAAACTAGAAAAAGACACCATTAAAAAACAAATCTGCCGACAAATATCCCTTGTAAATATAGATGTAAAAACTTCTCAACAAAATATTAGCAGATACATATATTGCTGAAGCAATATATGAAAAGAAGTATACAGTATGACTGATTTTATTCCAGGGATGCAAGGCTAACTTTATATTAAAAAATGAAACAGATTCTGGTCAAGATGGAGGCATAGGTAAACACAGCTCACCTCCTCGCACATCCACAGCAAAAATTACAACTAAATTTCAAAACAACTGCCACCCAGAATTGTCAGAAAATTGAGCTATAAGGAAGTCCAACAACCAAAGAATTAAAGAAGTCACGTTCATCTAGGTAGGTGGGAGGGGCAAAGACCTGGAAATACAGAATGGATGGTCTTATACACACGTGTGGCAGATAAAAATCAGGAGTGATACCTCAGAAACAAGGGATCCTGGCCCCACAACAGGCCACCCAGCCCAGGGATCCAGCACCAGGATATAAGTCCCCATAACTTCTGGTTGCAAAAACCATCAGGGATTGAGTCAGTTCAAGAAACTTCTTGAGTCCCAAGCAGCTCCTCTTAAAGACCCCACGCATCGACGTACACAGATACTCCCTCTGAGCCCCAGCACTGGGGTAGTAACTTGAAAGACACCAGTGGTACACAGAGAGAAACTGAAGTGTCTGCATGAAGGCAAGCAGAAGACATTGTCCTGTTTCTGAACTGCCCCTCCACAGAGCCACAGAGCCTGTGAGCTGGAGACTACTTAAGGCTCCACCCCACACGATTTACAGGTGCCTTTTACGAGGAGTCAGAGCAACTCTACCTAATATACAGAAACAAACAGAGGGAAGTTGCCAAAATGAGGAGACAAAAAAAAAAAAAATACGGCCCAAGTGAAAGACAGAACAAAACTCCAGAAAAAGAACTAAACAAAATGGAGATAAGCAATCTGTCACAGGCAGGGTTCAAACCACTGGTTATTAGGAGTCTCAAGGAATTCATTGGGTACTTCTACAGCATAAAAAGACCGAGGCAGGAATGAGGGTTACACGAAGTGAAATAAAGAAAAAATTATAGGGAATCAACTGTGGAGTGGATGAAGCAAAGAATAAAATCAAAGATATGGTACATAAGGAACAAAAAAACTTCGATCAGAACAACAAGAAAAAGAAAGAATAAAAAATAAAAACAAGGATAGGGTAAGGAGCCTCTGGGACAACTTCAAACATACCAATATTTGAGTCAGAGTGGTGCAAGAAAGAGCAAGAAATGAAAAACTTATTTGAAAAAAATAATGAAAGAAAACTTCCCTAATTTGGTGAAGGAAATAGACATAAAAGTCAAGGAAGTACAGACACTCCCAAACAAGATGGATGCAAAAAAAAAAAAAACTACACCAAGACACATCATAATTAAAATACCAAAGGTTAAAGATAAAAAGAGAATCTTAAAAGCAGCAAGAGAAAAGCAGAGTTACCTACAAAGGAACTCCCATAAGACTGTCAGCTGATTTCTCAAAAACAATTTTGCAGGCTACAAGGGCTGGCAAGAAGTATTCAAAGTAATGAAAAACAAGGACTTCCAACTTAGATTACTCTATCCAGCACAGCTATCCCTTAGAATCAATGGGCAGATAAAGTATTTCCCAGACAAGGTAAAGCTAAAGGAGTGCATCATTACCAAGTCCTTATTATATGAAATGTTAAAGGGACTTATTTAAGGAAAGGATGATCAAAACTATGAACATTAAAATGACAATAAATTCACAACTATCAACAGTTGAATCTAAAAAACCAACAGGCAAACAAGCAGAACAGAAACAGAATCATTAATATGTAGATCATATGGCAGGTTATCAGGTGAAGGAGGAGAATGAGGGGAAAGATGAAGGGACTAAGAAGTGCAAATTGGTGGGTACAGAATAGACGAGTATGTGAAGAACAGTTCAGAAAATGGCATAGCCAAAGAACTTACATGCAAGACCCATGAACAATAGAGCAAAGGCATTTGACAAAATTTAACATCCATTCATGATTTAAAAAACTTATAGGAAAATGGGAATAATGACAAAGTTTCTTAACTTAATAAAAAGCATCTGTATAAAAGCTACAGAAACATTATACTTAGTGATGAAAGACTAAGTTCTTTCCATCCGAGATTAGGGAAAAGGCAAAATTGTTTTTTCTTACCACTTGTATTCAAATTGTGCTGGAATTTCAACAGATCTAAGATTTCAGAAAAGTTAAGTGGAAGCTACATTAACCTCCTCCCAGGACCAATCTGGAATTACAACTAAATTGTAGAGAAATCATCTGGAACAAACAACTGAACAATAGCAGGAGAGAACCCTTATAACCACAGACAGAAGAAACAGCTTCACCACAACATAACTGATATGGAATGCAGAGGAGACTGGAGAGGTCTGTCTAGGCTCCCATGGGTGGCAACAGAAGTGCCAGAGGAATATTTCAGCATCCCTGAGAAGTGTGGGGTATAAACCTCAAGTTGAGTTTCCCCACCTATAGTACCAGAGCCTGAAAAGAACCCAGATAACACCAGCTGTGAAAAGTGGCAGGGCTTTTCTCTGCCAGGGACAGACTACTAGAGTCACAGAGAGCCTTTTGAAGGGCCAATGCATAAAATTTCATTTGCAGCCATTTACCCTGGGCTCTGGCAAAGGCAGGGGCTTGGAGGAAAGAGTGGACTTGAGATGCTTGAGGAATGACTGGGAGTGGTGGCCTGGGGAGAGAACTGAGGGAGCAGCTGCCAGGATCCTGGTGTTAAGTCTTTTGCCACACTGCAGGAGTCATCTTGCTCAGGCAGACTACTTCCCTCCAAGTGGCAGCAGCCTGGAAGGAAGCAATAACCCCACCTGTAGGAATTACTCTGCCCCACACTGTGGTGCTTAAGCCTAACTTCTGATTAAAGAGTGACTAGATTAACAACTGAAGGAATATGCCATAAACTGTAGATCTCTGGTAGTCTCAAACAGGCTGTTTAAGGCCAGACTGGGACACCATCTGACATAACCAGAGGCAAATCCAGAAAGAAAAGACAGTATGTCTTCAAAACAGCATACAAGATGTAGTGGGTAGAATGACTCTCAGTCAGCCAGCTGTATGGAAGGACCCACCAAAGATGGCCCAACAACAATAAAACCCAATTAAAACAAAAGAGCTAATGTAAGTGGCATAAAGGGCATCCCAAGACCATCATTCAGGACACCAAAGAGATGACACCACTGAATTGCACAGGTCTCCTACCATAGAAGGTCACACCACAAATACAAGGAGTCAAAGCAGGTCAATCTAAGAAGCAGAAACAAGAAGTGCACCTAAAATGGGGAGACAAAAAATCAACCCCCAATAGAAAGGAAAGGAGGAATCCCCCACAAAGGGTGCTAAATGAAATAAAGTCAAGTAAACTATCTGACACTGAGTTCAAAATAATGGTTACAAAGAAGCTCAGTGAGCTCAGTGAAAGCTGTGAAGAAGTACAGGGAAGCTATAAGGAACTTACTGGGAACTACATCAGCATGAAAAAGGACATAGAAACTATCAATAACTGGTAGGAGGAAATGAAGAATACAATTTCTGAACTGAAGAACACAGTATAAGGAAATAAAAGCAGGCTAGGTGAGGCAGAAAATGAAATCAGCAAGCTGGAGGAAAAGGTAGAAAAAGCTTACAAACAGACCAACAGAATGAAATGAAAAAGAGATTCGAAAAGAATGAAGAGGGTTTAAGGGAGCTGCAGGACAACATGAAACATAATAATATCCACATCATAGGAATACCAGAAGGAGAAGAAGGGGAACGAGGCATAGAAAATCTGTTTGAAAAAGTAATGACAGAAAACTTCCCTCACTTGATGAGAGAAAAAGTCAAGCAAGTCCAGGAAGCGTGGAAGATCCCCATTAAGATGAATCCAAAGAGGCCCACTCCAAGACACATCATAATATAAATGACAAAATTTAAAGACAGAGAATCTTAAAGTCAGCAAGCAGAACCAGCTAGTAGCATACAAGGGAGCCCTGATTAGGCTATCTGCTGATTATTTAGCAGAAGCACTACAAACCAGAAGGGATGTCAAGAAATATTCCAAGTAATGAAAAGCATAGGCCTGCAACCAAGAATACTCTACCTAGCAAGGCTCTCATTCAAAATGGAAGGCAAATAAGAAGCTTCCAGACAAAAGCAAAAAAGACTAAAAGAATTCATCTCCACTAAACCAGCACTGCAAGAGATTCTAAAAGGACTGCTTTAAGAAAAAGATGGAGAGAAAGAGAGAGAGAGGAACACAAGTACAAAGGGAAAAAATGGCAATCAATATGTAAGTATCAATAAAAACCTTAAAAGTAAATGGATTAAATGCTCCATTCAAAAGACAGACAATAGCTGAATGGATAAGAAAGCATGACCCATGTATATGCTGTCTACAAAAGACCCACTACAGAACAAAAGATCTATACAGACTGAAAGCAAAGGGATGGGGGAAAATGTTCCATGCAAGCAGACATGAAAAAAAAAAAAAAGCTAGGGTAGCAATACTTATACCAGACAAAATAAATTTCAAAACAAAGGCTTTAATAGAGACAAAGGAGAACACTATATAATACTTAAAGGAACAATCCATCAAGAAGATATAACCTTCCCTGGCAGGTGTGTCTCAGTGGATTGGGCATCAGCTTCTGAACCTAAAGGTTACCAGGTTGATTCATCATCAGGGCACACACCTGGGCTGTGGGTCGGGTCCCCAGTTGGGGTGTGCAAGAGGCAATATGCAATTCATGTTTCTCTCCTTCTCTTCCTCTCTCCCTCTCTAAAAATAAATAAAATATTTTAAAAGAACTCAATAAAACATTTTTAAAAGAAGATATAACCCTACTAAACATGTATGCATGCAACATAGGAGCACCAAAATATATAAGGAAAATCTTGGAGGAGTTAAAGAAAGATATCAACAGCAACACAGTAGGGGATTTTAACACCCTGTTGAAAACAATGGATATATTTTCCAAGTAAAGAATCAACAACGATAGTATGGCATTGAACAACACACTCTAGATCAAATGGACTTAATTGATACATACAGAACCTTTCACCCCAAAGGAGCAAAATATACATTCTTTTTAAATGCACAAGGAACATTTTCAAAGATAGACCACATGGTACATCACAAAACAAACCTTAGCAAACTCAATAAAACTGAAATCATATCAAGCATCTCCTCAGATCACAATGGTTAAAACTAGAAACCAACCTCAAGGAAAAAAACTCAAAAACATTCAAATTCATGGAGACTGAATAACATGCTATTAAATAATGATTGGTTTAACAATGAAATCAAGGAAGAAATTAAAAAGTTGCTAGAAACAAATGAAAATGAACAAACAATAGCCCAAAACCTATAGGACACAGTGAAGGCAGTTGTGAGGGCAGTTCAAAATAATACAGGACTATCCAAAGAAAATGGAAAAATTTCAAATAAACAATCTAAC
The DNA here is from genome assembly GCA_004027735.1 of Carollia perspicillata. Classification (NCBI taxonomy): domain Eukaryota; kingdom Metazoa; phylum Chordata; class Mammalia; order Chiroptera; family Phyllostomidae; genus Carollia; species Carollia perspicillata. The sequence continues at coordinate 33,853 of PVKM010008219.1, forward strand.
CCTGCATCTACAAGAACTAGGAGAACAACAATAAAGCCCAAAGTGAGTAGGGAAAAGGAAATAATCAAGATCAGAGCAGAATTAAATGACATAGAGACTATAAGAACAATTCAAAGGGTCAATAAATCCAAGAGCTAGTTCTTTGAAAAGATAAGCAAAATTTACAAGCCTTTAACCAGACTCACCAAGAAAAAAAGAGAGAGGACCCAAATAAATAATATCAGAAACAAAACAGGAGAAATTACAGCCAATACCACAGAAATACAAAGGACTATAGGAAATTACCATGAACGACCATATGCCAAGATATTGGACAACCTGGGAAGAAATGGACAAATTTTAGAAACATATAATCTTCCAAAACTGGATGAAAAAGCAGAAAGCCTGAATAGACCAACAACAATTAGTGAAATTGAAACAGTAATCAAAGATTTTTGGCACACAAAAGCCGTGGACCAGACAGCTTCACAGGCAAATTTTACAAAATGTTTAGGGAAGACCTAACTCCCATCCTTCTAAAACTATTCCAAAAAATTTGGGAAGAGGAAAGACTCCCAAATACTTTTATCCTAATTCCAAAACCAGGTAAAAACATAACAAATAAAGAAGACTACAAGCCAATATTGCTGATGAACATAGATGCTAAAATCCTCACCAAAATATTGGCAATCTGGATCCAGCAATACATTAAAAAGATTATATACCATGATCAAATGGGATTCATCCAGGGATGCAAGGATGGTACAATATTCATACATAAATGTAATATGCCACATAAACAAAATGAAATACAAAAATCACATGATCATATTAATAGATACTGAAAAAGCACTGGATAAATTATAGCACCCATTTATGGTAAAAAAAAAACCATTCAGCAAAGTGGGAATAGAGGAAGAATACCTCGATTTAATAAAGGCCACATATGAGAAACTTACAGCCAACATCATACTCAATGGGCAAAAACTAAAAGCTTTCCCACTAAGATCAGAAGCAAGACAAGGATGTCTGCTTTCACCATTTTTATTCAACATAGTATTGGAAGTTCTAGCCACAGTGATCAGACAAGAAAAAGAAATAAAAGGCATCCAAATCAGAAAGGAGGAAGTAAAACTATCAATGTTGGCAGATGACATGAGAGTGTACATAGAAAACCCTATAGTCTCCACCAATAAACTTGACCTAATAAGTGAATTTAGCAAAATAGTGGGGTACAAAGTCAATATTCAGAAATCAAAGACATTTTTGTACACCTACAATGAAGTATCAGAAAGAGAAACTAGGAAAAAATCCCATTTACTATAGCAACTATAAAAATAAAGTGCCTAGAAATAAACTTAACCAAGGATGTGAAAGTCTTCTACTTGGAAAACTACAGAAAAGTGAAGAAAGAAATAATGGAAGATACAAATAAATGGAAACATGTGCCGTTTTCATTGGAAGAATTGACATCATTAAAATGTCTACTTCCCAAAGCAATCTATAGATTGAATGCAATTCCTGTTAAAATAGCAATGGCATATTTCAAAGATATAGAACAAATATTTGAAAAATTTATATGGAATGAAAAATGACCCCAAATAGCCTCAGCAATCTTGAGAAAGAAGAACAAAGTAGGAGAGATCACAGTACCTATATCAAACTATATTACAAGGCCATGGTAATCAAAACACTCTGCTACTGGCAGAAGAGACACATAGGTCATTGGAACAGAGTAGAGAGCCCAGAAATAAACCCATGTATCTGTGGTCAATTAATATTCAACAAAGGGAGCAGGAGCATAAAATGGAATAAAAATAAAAATAGCCTCTTTGATAAATGATGTTGGGAGATCTGGACAGGTACAAGCAAAAAATGAAACTAGACCACCACCTTACACCATACACCAGAATAAACTCAAGATGGATAAAAGATTTAAATATAAATTGTGACACCATCAAAGTCCTAGAGCAAAGCATAGGCAGTATAATTTCAGATATCCCATGCAGCAATATTTCCACTAATACATAATCTAGGGCAGGAGGAATAAGGGAAAAAATAAACAAATGGGACTAGATCAAAGTAAAAAGCTTCTGCACAGCTAAATGAAACATCATCAAAATGAAAAGGGATCCAACCATATGGGAAAACAAATTTGTCAATGATACCTCAGACAAGGGCTTGATCTCAAAAATATAAAAAGCACTCATAAGACTCAACACCAGGAAGACAAACAATGCAATTAAAAAATGGGCAAAGGTCCTTAACAGAACTTAACAGAACTGCAAGAAGCATATACAGAGGGCCCAGAGACATATGAAAGATTGCTCAGCATCACTAGCCATCACAGAGAGATGCAAATTAAAACCACAATGGGATACCACTTCACACCTGTCTGAATGGCCATCATTAACAAATCAACAAACAGCAAATGTTGGAGAAGATTCAAAGAAAAGGGAACCCTTGTGCACTCTTGGTAGGAATACAGACTGGTGCAACCACTGTGGAAAAGAGTATGAAATTTCTTTAAAAAACTAAAAATGGAACTGACTTCTGATCCAGAGATTCCACTGCTGGGATTATACCCTAGGAATCCTGAAACACCAGTTCAAAAGAACCTATGCACCCCGATGTTCATAGCAGCATTATTTATAATAGCCAAGTGCTGGAAGCAACCTAAGTGCCCATCAGTAAATTAGTAGATGAAAAGATGTGGTACATTTACACAATGGAATACTATGCAGCAGAAAGAAAAAAGGAACTCCTGCTTTTCATAACAGCATGGATGGAACTGGAGAGTATTACACTACATGAAATAAGCCAGTTGGTGAAAGACAAATACCACGTGATCTCACCTATAAGAGGCGTTTTGTTTACCTAATGAACAGAACAAACAAATGAGCAAATTAGAACCAGAGGCATGGAAACAAGGAACAAACTTACAGAGACCAGAGGGGAGGGGGGTGGGGAATAAGGGAGGAAAGGATGGGAAGGATCTAGTTAAAGAACAAGTGTGAATGACCCATGGACATGGTGGGAATGTCCTATGGTGGGGTCAGGCAGGGAGGAGCCATGGGGAATGTTGAGACAACTGTAGTAGAACAACAGTAAAAAATAGTAATACAATCCTTTAATGCTGAAAAATTGTGCTGTAATTTTCTAGCCAGTACAATAAGACAGGCAGACAGATTGGAATGGACAAAGTAAAAGTGCCCCTATTTGCAGATAACCTGATTGTCTATATAGAAAATCTCAAGAGATCTACCATAAGAAAAACAAAAACCAGCAACAACAAAAAGGGCAGTCCTGGAACTATGGTGTTCAGCAAGGCCTCAAGATACAAAATAAGCATACAAAATCTAATGTGTTTTTATGTACCATACCAGTAATCAATATGTGGAAACAAAAATTAAAAATATAATATCATTTCTATTCATTTAAAAAAGAAATGCATAGGTATAGATATAACCAAAGAAGTATAGGTTTTATATGATGAAAATTACAAAATACTGATGGATGAAGTCAAAGGAGATCTAAATAAATGGAGAAACATACAGTACTCATGGACTGGACTCAAACTAATGAAGATGTCAGTTCTTTCCAAATTAGCCTATATGTGTAATGCAATCCCTATCAAAATCTCAGCAAGGTTTTTGTAGATACAGACAAGCTTATTCTATAATTTATCTGGAAAGACACAGTCCCAAGAATAGCTAAGATGATCTTAACAAAACAGAAAAAAGTGGGAAGAACCATTGCATTTTGTAAACAATACAAGTAGAACAGTATAAGAGAACCCAGAAATACACTCACAAATATGCCAGACTGATTTTTGACATAGAAACAAAAGCAATTCAACAGAGGATAGATAACCTTTACAGCAATAGTACTGGAGCAATTGGATATCTGTAGGCAAAAAAAAATTTTTTTTTCTTTAAACTTCTGCCTTCGTCTCACATTTCATACAAAAATTCACTCAAAATGAATCATGGACCTAAATTTAAAACATAAAACTAGAAAACTTTTAGAAAAAGGTAAACTTCTTGTATACAACATGACAAGCATGCTTCATACAAGGAAAATTTAATAAATTGTACTTTATCAAAATTAAAAACATTTGCTGTGCTAAAAACTCTGTTAAGAAAATAAAAGACAAGCTGAAGAACTGGGAGAAAATAATTGCAGATCATATAGATAACGAAGAACTAGTATCTAGAACATATAATACATGTCTTAAAATTCAACAGTAAAAATAATGAAATCATCTAATTAGAAAATGGGCAAAAGATAGAAAGAGAAATTTCTCTAAAGGGGATGTATGGATGGCAAACTAGCACACGTAAAGATGTTCAAGATCATTAGCCTACGAAAATGCAAAGAAAACCATAATGAAATATCAGTGAGTAAAATAAAAAATAATGACAATACCAAATGCTGGTGAGGATGTGGAGAAACTGAATCACTCACACATTTCCAGTAAGAATGTAAAATAGCACAACCAAACATTCTGGATAAACGCTCTGGGAAAAATTAAATATGTAGCTACATAGGACCCAGCAATTATACTCTGAACACTTTTTCAGGGAAACAAAAATTTTTCATCCAGCCATCTGTATATGAATACTCAGAACTTACATAATAATTATGGTCAGCTTTATTCACCATAGTCAAAAACAGGAAACAACCCAGGTGTCCTTCAGCAAGTGAATGGTTAAAATGTGGTGCATCCATACCATGGGATACTGCTCAGCAGTGTAAAGGGACAAATTATTGACACACACAGCAGTCTGGGTGAGTCTCCAGAGAATGCCGCCAAGAGAAAAAAGCCAGTATCAAAAGGATACAAACTATGATTCTGTTTGTAGAATATTCTTGAAAGGAGAAAATAATAGAAATAGAGAACAGATTAGTGGTTGCCAGGATTAAGAGAGAGGAAGGGAATGGAGTGGAAAGGAAGAGGATGTGGACAACCTGAGGGATCCTTGTGGTTATGTAAGTGTGATATTGCACCGTAGCATAGCACTATGTAGTACTATGCTGTATGTTACCAATGGGGACAACTGGGAAAAGGTGGCATGGGATCTTTCCATTATTTCCTAGAACTGTATATGAACATACAATTACCTCAAAAAAAGCAAGGTTTTCTTTTGAAAATTGAAGGAGTTTAAAAGCAACATTTGCACATTTAGAACATATCTTTAGAAAGAAGTGGAAAATATTGGTTGCCACTAGGGAGGAAAAATTGATGGATGGGAACAGAAATGGGAGGTAAACATTTTACCAATTTTTTGTATATTTTGAGTTTTGAGCTATGCAAAATTAATGGCTACTCAAGAAATAAAATTTTAATGATCAATTTTAAAATTCCTCAACCAATCATAGCTTGATGCTTTCCAATTGTTAACAGTCTTGATTACTCTGTTAACTTTTATTCAAAATTTTCTGAAGTGGCTTTTTCATCTTTCTAATCATGAACTCACTGCAGTATTATAACTTCTTGTTTTTCCCAAACAGCCGAAATCCTTATATTTTTTTAGTTATTAAGATTCACTTCTATATACTCACTTTTCCAGAATAAAAAGCAGTTTATGGGAGGAAACTTTGTTCT
>PVKM010008220.1:0-39456 GCA_004027735.1 Carollia perspicillata
CACTCATGTGCCCTTTCTGGTAGGGCACAATAGATGGTGGGGGCCCTGCCTGTGAAGGGCAGGTCCTGGCAGGCAGGCAGGAGCCAGGCAGGGAGCAGCAGGTTGTGGCAGGTCTAGTTGGGGTGAGAAGAGACGGAAGGCAAGGGGGAGGAGCACAGGAGTACAAGGGCACCTAAGTCCAGCTGGCCGCAGGAAGAAGCAAGGCAGCGGAGGTGGGTGGCAAGCTCAAGTCGCCTTCTGACATCATCAAGCATAGAGAGCCCCCCGGAGCTGACACAACCATGGAGTGCGGAAAGTGGGGTCAAATTTGCACACCAAATTAGCCTATTCCTGATGCCTGTGCCAGGAGCATTCTGTTCCCGAGGAGGAGGTGGGTAAAGAGATACACTCAGTGCAAGCGCATTGAGGTTAAGGTAACAAGGTTGGGGAGTGGCAGCAGGTTCCAGATGGGTTGAGGCACCTCGGACATTGCCGCGCCCCTGTTTACTGTACACCGACCAGGCAGGGACGGGAATGCTGAAGGCTAGGAGTGGTGGCGGAACTGGACAGGGTGTGCGCTACGCATATATTGGCGTGTGCGCGTATCTCTGGCCCTATGTATGCTAGAGCATGTGTTCACAGAAATGAGCTTGCACACCCATCTGTTTGTGGATTTAGAAAGGGAACAGTACATACTGAGCACAATTTTGGCGAAGAAGCTGGAATAAAGATCCAAGTATCAGTGTCCTGGGCTCCCTTTATTAGACACCCCAATATCTCTGAGGTTAAGAGGGGAAACTGGCTAGAGTGGCTTGGACCTCCCCAAGCATTTTATGAACCAAATAAGAAGAGGGGAGGGCTCCACTCCCAGCACATGCCACAGTTACCAGATTAAGCTGGTTGCCTTGGTAACCTCCTCTCTGGGCAGGATTTGGGATTGTCGGTTAGGAAGAATTGGGGAGTGTGGAGAATGTGGGGGCTGAAAATAAAAGGGGCAGAGAGACTTCTAGAAACTGGAAGCTTTGGGAGCAGACCCCAGGACCCTTCAGCTACTCAAGGATATCAGGCAGAGGCTAAGTTCAAGACCTTGAATCAGAGGAAGGCCAACATCCAGTCATGGTCCTCCTTGAACAGCCGTGGTACTTGCCCCAACTGCACACTGGAATCCAGGGGCACTTTTCAAAAATATGGAGGTGGTGCCAAGGTTTATGGTATTTTTAAAGAGATCTCCAAGTAACTTAAATAGCCAGGGTTGAACATCACTGCCCCAGAGAGACACCCCACACCAAGGAGGCTGCAGAGGCTGGGAGACTTTGGTATTCTAGATCTTTGCTGTTCTCAGTCCCCCACAAGGTAGCAGACCTGTGTGCTGACCCTGCAGGGTACGAGGCCGGGCAGGGCACCTATACTCTATCATGGAATAAACTGAGGGAAAGATGGTGGTATAATTAGCAACTGTGAGGAGATGCGGGTGAGAAGCCCGTGAACTTCTAGAAGAGGATGGAGCGACGCTACCTAAGGCGAATTCTGTCGCCCCTTACATTCTTCTTTCCTGCCCACTGAGAGGCAGGCCGGGAGGGCAGAGAACCTGGGGGCTTTGCTGAGCTTGAATTTCTTCTTGCTGAGCCGGTTACCAGGGCAACAGAGAGCAATGGGATCTAACTGAGGAAGCAAGAGGCAGGGGTGAGGGGGAAGCATCTTAAAACGCTTATTCCTCCTGCCAGTAACCCACCCCAAGGCTGGCTGCATTCTCTGCATGACCCCAGCGCAGGCCCATACTCATCACCCTGTGGGGAGGAAGGGAAGCGAACTGGCACGATTTGAAAAGGAACTGGGGATGGGGTCAGAAAAGTCATGGTCATCCTGTGGTAGCACCACCACCGAAGGGTAGAGGGGAATCCCAACTATCATTTTAAGATGTGCCACGAGGCCCATGCCCCCAGCGCACAAGGATTTGTGCGACTCTAGAGCAGATGCTGCCAGCTCCACGTGGAATCCAGGCGCTCCCCCACACTGTGGGTAGCTTCTGTAGTGAACTTCCACCCACCGGGGATCTGCAGGAGTAAATGGTCCCTTCAAAGGCAGGAACTGCCCTGCGCTCATCAGAGGCCAAGTGGCAGAGGTGACTGGCAGCACGAGCCGCAGCTGGGGCTCTTTCAAGTACCCTCCGCCCTGCCTGCACTGCGACTGGCATGAGCCTCCCTCTCAGGCTGCAGACCCTGACAGTTCAGTGCCAGCGTGAGTCTTTACTTTTCAAGAAAACTAGCTACCTGCGCCTCGCCCTCTGCTGGGACCTAGTACAGTTGTCCTGACATCTGGCACATCACCCTGGGAGACGTAGTTGCTTCAGACAAAGGCGGGCGTAAGGGACACGATGTTCACATGGGTGAGCGGCACCTGGCTAGTTTCTGCCGGACACTCCCAAACGAAGGCACAGCAGGCTACCCGGGGTCTGTGGGGAATGTGATTAGGGAAGGTACCGGAAGGGGAACACAGGCAGACTTGAGGCTTCACAGGGGCTCCTCACCTCTGTGGCTTCCACTGCACCAGTCTGAGCCAGCGCAAGTTGTGACTGACTCTGGGGAAGCCAAGGAGTCATTTTCCCTCCTTCTCAAATCAACACTCATGCGAAAAAGCCAAGTTTACAGTCTAAATTTTATTATCTTCAAGTCACAATACCCATCACAAATGTGTACCCTTTAAAACAGTAATGACACACATGGAGGAATTCTTGCAACAAAACACAGCAAACCAACAGAGACAACTGTCACAGTGTCTTAAGGTCTGGGAATCTGGGCATGCTGCCCACAGGCTTAAGGAGACATCGTCAGGTTTAAGGCAAAGGGAACAGCCTACAAAAGGCACAACCACCAGCTACCTCTGGGAGAATCTCTTAAGTTATTTCCTCCTTCAGGGTTACAGCTCGAGTGCCTCGCCTCCCTCCCCACACACCTGTGACTCAGAGTGGTCTAGCCAGCTGCTTGAGAGAATAGAAATAGTGACACAACTTAGGGAGAGACACAGCTGCCACCTTCTCCCTTAGGTTCTGTAGAAGGACAGAGACAGTGGCAAGTCAGCCCAGCAGACACAAGTGTGGCAATAACAGGAATCTCTTCCGCAGAGGCAGCAGCAGAGTGGTCCAGTGCCATGAACAGGGAGGAAAAAAGCCCTTGCTGCACCAGTGACTGGCTTCCTTAGGCCTTCAGCCCTGGGTGGTATCTTCTTCTGTTTGCAAGGACAGGAGCAGAACTCGGTAAAAATAAGGTAGTAACATCTACAACACTTGTGGCAGAAAAGACATGAATAATAAAGGACGGGTAGACTGCTTGCTGGATAGTATTTGCCTCCTGAGAGATGCACTGGTCCACAGCCACTGGAAAAGGGGATGCGACAGGAGGGATGGAAGTAAAGCAGGGCCCCCTAATTCCACTTACCTCGAAGACTGAGCCCCCTAAGGACTCTGTGAATACACATCCCTAAGGTGCAAAGGCTCTCACTCCACCCTCCCTTCCTCACAAAAACACTTGATTCGCCATCTCTTCCCACTGCAGAGACTTTGCTCTCAGTAGAAGCCTGAAGTCCACCAAGTCAAAAAGGAAGGCTCCTACCACAAACTTGGAGCTTTGAGGAGTTCAGAGAATCCAAGTGCATAATAACAAAGGCCAACCAATAGTGGAAGGCCAGCTCTGTAGATTTGGTGGGAAAAGACCAGCTCAGCTGGTAAATTCTCAATTATCTGGGTTGCAGGGAAGAACCAAAAGGGAACCAGAGAAGCTAGTGAACCAGAAAAATAAACTTGTCTCATTTAAAGGCAGAGAGAGAGAGAGACAGAGAGAAAGAGAAACTAAAGCATATTCATTTAAGAATAATAAGCCAAGCTTTAAAAAACAAACATCTTAGAAAACAAAACAAACAGGAAGGAGCTTCCCTGGGAGAAGACAAAGTTTCCTAGGGCAAAGTGAAGAAGAGCCGAAAACTTGGGCTTCTAGACGTAGACGCAGGTCTGGGCAGTCTGGACCTCTGCTCTTCCGAGCACGGCTAACTCAAGTGAAGAGTGGAAACGGGTGGAAGTCCGCTTGTGTCTCCCTTTCTCCTTGTAATAGACCTTATCCTCAGAGGAAGGCAAGGGTCCTCTTCATTCAGCTGCTTCCTGGTAGGAGCCGCCCTCCTGGTAGTAAACAGCTGGCTGTATGTCTCTTCTTTCCTGGGTCCTCACCTCTGCTGTTCTGACGACGGTGGGGAAAGGGAAGAACCACCAAAGCGTTAGTGGACCTTCAGGTTATTGACAAGTTGTTTGCAAAAAGCCACGTTTTAAACAATGTGTTTTAAAGTAATGTCCCTAAAAAAAACAAAACTCCCATGGTCTTTCTCCTCCATGACCTTTAGAATTGACTCTGCTCTAACACCTCAATTTTTGAAAATATGTAATTGTTTTTATTTTCAATTACAGCTTACACTCAATATTATTTTGTATTGTTTCAGGTGTTCAGCATAGTGGTTAGACAGTCATACAGTTTACATAGCATAGCGTTCCCCGATATTCCCAGTGCCCGCCTGACGCCACACGTAGTGGTTACCACTGCAGTGACTGTGTTCCCCATGCCGCGCTTTTCACTCCCCACAACTGTTCTGTGACTTCCGGTCTGTCCTTGTCAGTTTCCTGACCTTTTTCATCCAGTGCCCCAGGCCCCTCTCCCCTCTGGCAACCATCAGTCTGCTCTCTGTATCTATGAGTCTGTTTCAATTTTATTTGTTTGCTTACTTTGTTCTTTAGATTCCACGTATAAATGAAATCATATGGTATTTGTCCTTTTCTGACTGACTGATTTCATTTAGTATGATACCTTCTAGGTCCATCCATGCTGTTGCAAATGGTATAATTTTTTTTTATGGCCAAACATCTCAAATTTAGATTTCCCTTTCCCTTAGTTGAAAGTGCCCTCCTGTATTTTTTCCTTGCAGCTTCCCAAATGAAATTCTGTCAAGTTAAGAATGGTTTCTACTTCAAACCTGCTCAATGCAATTGCAAAACAAAGAAACTGGCAAATTCTGGGACTCCTTCAAGCCTCCTCCCCCACCACAAAAAAACTCATGATGACAACTTAAAGCATTAATGAGGCAACTGTTTGTTAAGCAAGCAAGCATGAGCATTACTTTTAAAAATGTTGTAAGAGGCCCTGGCTGGTGTGGCTCAGTGGATTGAGCACTGGCCTGTGAACCAAAGGATCGCAGTTCTCTTCCCAGTCAGGGCACATGCCTGGGTTGCAGGCCAGTTCCCAGTAAGGGATGCACAAAAGGAAACCATACATTGATACTTCTCTCCCTCTCTCCTTCCATTCCCCTCTAAAGAAAAGTAAAATAAAACCTTAAAAAATATATTGTAAGAGGCACAGTAAGTTGTACACTTACTTTTATATCATGTTAGATTTAAAATATTCAGAAACTCGTATTAACTGGAACCCCTGCTTACAACCTGAAATAATAAAGTTAGAATTTGTTATCAGGTCATTTCAAACAAAACAAACAAAACAAAAAGACTGTTTCCATAGAAACACACCCAGAACAGGAGGGAAATCTTCTGAAGAAAAAGAAAGCCCACTGATGTAAGATGTGGCCTGAAGTACGGGAAGAAGCTCTCATACCTCAGGTGGTGGGGGCTTGATGGTGACTGGCTGGGGAGTCCTCCGGGGTGGGGAGGGCTTTGGCTGCACCTGCTGCTGGGCGGGGTTGTAGTAAGTCACTCCTCCATATACCTGTGATGGGGCCTGGATACCCCAGTAAGACAGAATTGAAAGTTAGGAATTCATCTAAACTATGACAGACCAAAAATGTTATTCAGGCACAGAACAGAAGAACTGGGGAATTTATAACTTTTTAAACCTCTAAGCTGCCCTCCTTAAAAATAAAACAACTCCTTATTTCTGTCTTAGTATGTCCTAATTACGTTCTGGTTCCTGCTTCTTCAAAGCACGGCCCAGCGTCCTCTAATTCCTATCATCAGCTGACAAATGGCTGAGCTCAGCAGTGACACTCTGGATACCAGATGATTTCAACTACTGGGAGTTAAGTGGCAGAGGGAGAGGTAGGACTGCAAATAGAATAGTTTCTTTATGCAGCTGAATAAATGGCCACCTAACACATACTGAACACTTAAATGAAACACCATTAAAAAAACAAACGAGAGTAAGTAGATAATGGGTATTACATAAGCTGCATTTCCAGCTCCTGACCACCAGGAGGCGTCCTGGAGCCACATGCAAATCAGTGGCATTGAAGTGTTCTCTCAAATTTCTTAAGCATCCTCCCCATGCCACATTCCTGTCCAATTTCAAGAATGTGTACCTATAAAAATCTGCTCATTAGCCATCTCACCTGTGTATTAGGATATAGATGAGGAGGTGGCGGGGGAGGCAGTGCCCCTGGAGCATAAGGGTAACTGGGATTACCAAAATTCATTACTCCTGGAGCAGAGAAGTAAGTAGGAGCAAGCAACTGCTGAGGTGGTGGCTGTCCCGGAGACATGGAAACTGGTGGGGGATAGAGGCCCGGATTGGGCAGGGGCGCTGGTGTCTGATGGGGATGTAAACCTGAATAAGGAGAAGAAAACAGAAATTGAAATAGAAAATAACAGCGTGTCCAGTATAAACAGGCTCAGGATGAAAGTCCTCAGGAGGGACCCAAGAGGTTTGTTGCCCAGGCAGTCGGAGTGGCCAGTCTCATAGGCAAGCAGCACAGAGCTCAGGAGGAGGGGGTGTGCAAGTACCCCACACACCTGCTCATGTACTGGAAGCATACAAGGAGAGGTGCAATGCTTACCTGGGTGGGGAAGGTGCATTTCGGGCTGCACAATCATGCCCTGAGGAGGCAGTGGGGCAGGGCTGTCACCATGGGTATAGATTGGTCCCTGGAACTGCACTGTAGGATATCACATTGGGATTCTCATAAATTCTCAGTCTTCATATCACATGGACAAATCTCCCTGTCCCCCAAACCCTTTAAGAGAATGTTCTCAAATTTCCATGTGAAGAAAACAGCAACCAGACAATAACCACTGTGAGAAGTCAGAACAGAAACTCAGGAGGCAGGAGGCTGGTCTCTCAGTTTGCTTCAAAGTGCCAAAAAAAAAAAAAAAAAACCCCAAAGTATGAGGGGAAAACTCACGTGGATCATAGTAATGTCCCTCCATGATACTGATGTGCACAGGAGGGGCCGGGGGCTCGGGCACAGGTCTCTGCCGCTGAGATGAATAGCGCTTGGCTCGCCCACCCTGCACACCCTGAAATAAAGAAACAGGCCTGAGCGAGAAGGCTTCCAGATGGCCACCTCTCATCCAAGTCCCCACCCTCCTTTAGGTGGGACTTTGTATATGGCATGTCTTTAAAAAATATTTGCAGAATGAATTGAAAAATAAGTGAAAAACATTAATTTTGAACCTAAACCCTTTGCATTTCTAAGACCCAAATTAAACGAAACATGAGTAATTGGAAAACTGGCTTCAAAAGCTACTACACACATGCCCTGGCCGGTGTGACTCAGTGGACTGAGTGCTGGCCTTCGAACCAGAAGGTCACGGGTTCAATTCCTGATTGGGGCCAACCTGGGTTGCGGGCCAGGTCCCCCGTTGGGGAAGCATGAGAGGCAACACATCACATGATGTTTCCCTCCCTCTCTTTCTCCCTTCCTTCCCCTCTCTACAAAAGTGAACAAATAAAATCTTAAAATAAAAAGCTATTACATGCACCCCTCCCATCTACAGCTTTTCCCCTTTTGTACCATTTCTTCCATCCGGTTGAACTGAGGTGGAGGTCCTGCTCCCATGTGTATGTGGTTGTGCATTCCTGTAATAAACCAAAAAAGTCACCCCTGCAGAGCAGACAGAAGTGAGACTCAAAGATACCATCCAGATAATGACAGGCTGAAGAATCCAACACAGTAAATGGTTTTCTACTTTTAAAAATGGCTAACAAAATCCTGCCCTGGCAGCTGTGGCTACTGGATTGAGTGCTGGCCTCCAAACCAAAAGGTCATTGGTTCGATTACCAGTCAGGGCACATGTCTGGGCTGAGGGCCTGGTTCGTGGCTGGGGATGTGCGAGAGGCAAACAATCCACATTTCTCACACCAGTGTTTCTCTACTCTTCTCCCTCTCTTCCTCTCTAAAAATAAATACATAAAATCTTTAAATACAAAATTTTTTAGCCCTGGCTGGTGTACCTCAGTGGATTGAGCACTGGTCTACGAACTAAAGGGTGACTGGTTCAATTCCCAGTCAGGGCACATGCCTGGGTTGCTGGCCAGGTCCCCAGTGGGGGGGTGGGGGGGGCGCACACGAGGGGCAGCCATACATTGATGCTTCTCTCCCTCTTTATTTTTCCCTCCCTTTCCCTCTAAAATAAATAAAAGATTTTTAAAATTTTTAATAAAAAAAAAACAACTAACAAAATCCCTTTTAAACTATCTCTGTTTCCTGCCAATGCCACCATGTGGAAATTTGCCTCCACTGCCCATCACCTTAATACAGCAATAAAGCCTTTGAACACGAAAAACATTATTTCAGTGAGAAAATACAAGCTCGGTATTGCCCACCAAATGCTTTCCTGTACAGAATCCCTCGTAAGTCACAATTAGCACATTACATTATCAACCACAGTAAAAAAAATCTCAGCCCAAAAGTTTCTGAGCAGCAATCGGACAGTGAGGGATGTTCTGTAAATCTGCCTGAGGTCTGGCCTGGAAATTTGGGAAGAGATTCCCCTCTAGCTGAAAATGACTCAGAACAAAAAAAATTACATTCTAGAGACTGTCTTCCCATGACAGTGAGTAGTATGGGTAGAAGGGCATGCTCCTCGATCCGAAGAGCAGCTCCAGGTACAGTCTAGGTTGCCCTGGTGTTTGCTGTTTAAAAACCACGCACACCAGAGAAGGATGCTGAAACTCTGTCTACAGGAGGATTTCCAACCTTTAAGTTCAAATGAGATTTCAAAAACTAAGGAAAAGATCCTTTTATCTATCTGGTTGGAGGAAGACTGAAGATGGGCAAAATGAGTGGTAGATTGGTTCTAGTCTCTAGTACTATGCTGTCCAATATGTCTACTAGTCACATGTGTGGCTATTTAAATTTCAATTAGCAAAATTTAAAATCAGCCCTGGCTGGTGTGGCTCAATGGATAGAGCACTGGCGTGCACACCAAAAAGTCACTGGTTCGATTCCCAGTCAGCACACATGCCTGGGTTACATGCCAGGTCCCCAGTTGAGGGTGTAAGAGAGGCAACTGATTGATGTTTCTCTTCCTCTCTTTCTCTCTCCCTTCCCCTCTAAAAAATAAAATCTTTTAAATAAATAAATAAATGTAATAAAATGGAATGGAATCAAAAGTCCAGTTACTCAGACACTTGGCTACATTACAAGTACTCAAAAGCACCACCATTACAGAAAGTTCTTTTGGGCAGCCTAGCTCTAGAAAATTAAGGAAATTAGAAAGACTTTCCTCTCAAAGAGATTAGAAGATTCTCATCCAAATTCAAATGAATGAGTTTCTGCCTTCAAACTTTAGCCATGAGTTCAAATAATGAAAACACTGCCACTTCTTCTTCCGCTTTCCTACAGAGAGTGCTAGGTGGAGCAGAGTGGCGCAGCGGAAGCGTGCTGGGCCCATAACCCACAGAGAGTGCTAAAGGACCCTGTACCCAGGAGCTCATTACTGATGACTAACCAGTTCACAGTGGCAAACGAGTGGGTTAGTGTTCGGTAACCGACAAAACTGCTCTGAGGTCCTTGGATGAATATACCTAGGAATCTATCTGGTTTTTGTCAGACCCCACATCCCTGAGAGACCTAAGCCCCATGCTCCCGAACCCAATGATGCAAAGAAAAAAATCTAGTTCCTAACCGTAAGGTACCTACCCCGAAGTTCACGTGGCTGCAGGAATGAAGGTTGTCCTGGATTCCAGTTCTGGTCTGCTATGTTTAGTTGGGCCACATCTTGCTCAAGTCCACCTGTGGTAGAATCCACTGGAGCTTCCCAGTTCCCAGTCTTAGCAGGTGGAGGAGGAGTAGTTTCTGGGACTTGAGGTGCTGGGGTCAGCCCTTCAGGGGGAGGAGGCACCTCCTCTGCGACCTTGACCGCATCTCCAGCTTTGATTCTGGTTCTTCGTGCCCGGGAATAGGATTTCTTCTCAACAGGCCTGTCGGGGGGTGGTGGTGCCGTGTCAGGAGCAGGAGCTGGGATCTCTGAGGCTGCCTCTTCCTTCTCAGGACTGCCAAGCACTTGGGCATCTGCTTCTGGAGATGGATCCCGCACAGGAGTCTGCTCCAGGCGTCGTGACCGGTAACTACTCTCGTGTTTATTAACAGTCTCGCTGGACCGGCCACCGTGCTGCCCCCCAGCCTCCAGAGGCCTGAATCCAGCACGACCTTCCTTGAAGCCCCCAGATCGAGAGTAATTCCTGGGAGCAGACATGCGGCCAGTACCTGCAGCCTTCCTGTTGATAAATGTCCTTGGTGGTAGGGTACCCCCAGGACCCTGGTGGCGATAAGGCTTGTTTGGCCGCTCACCAGTCCAGTTTGGATCTCTCTGTGGAGGACTCCCGAACCTGAATACATGGAACAGAAAGGTCTTAGACTGAGGGTCAGGAAGACTTCCCATATTTCTCACCCATTCAGTCACTTGCTGGAATGGTATTTTAAAAAGCAGAGTTCTTTCTAAAATACCAATAGTCCAGAGTCCAAAATTTCCTCACCTAGGTTTCCGGATTCTTCGGGGTTTAATGTCATCAGGATTGTGAGCTGAGCGGATGTCATATCCATAAAGAGCAATGAGCTCCTGTCGGGACTTTGGGGCCTGTTCATCTTCTCGGAATTTGTCATGCTCCCAGCGACCCTCATCTTTCCACAGTTTGCGCTGACGCCCCTTGGGTCTGGATAAAACCAGGAAAAAGTATCTTAGGTAGGCAGAATCTGTCAAGTAAAGAGGTCCATGAAACCAACAGGGCTGGGCAGGGAGACAGAAGGAACTTCATGTAGCCTCTCCACCTTCCCTGACAGACTGCACAAAACAGGTCTCCCAAAAGCAAGAGAGAATCGTAGCACCTCAGGGCCTACCGGGCTCAAGTGCAACAGGAACAGAAATAAGGGAAGATTTCACTTCAAACTACGCAGCCCCTTGAAAACATTTCTTTCCTGTAAGGCAGCCTATGCAAGTACTTCGTATCGCAGAGGCCTTGAGCCTCAGGTTAGGAAAGGCAGTGGCAGTGCAGGTGTGGATCTCAGCTGCTGCACGAAGAGTTACCGAATAGGCTAGGGCTCGCTCTCCTCATTTGTACAAGAGGTCACACTAACCGTAAAAATGCTGTGAGTGGCAAGCAAAACACAGGTAAAGCACTTAGCAGAGCACCTAGCATACGTGAAACATTAAGTAGACATTAAGCAGCAGCAGCAAGTGGCTACTACCTGACTTCCTCCTCCTGAGTTTGCCCTCGAAGGTCGTGCTCGAAGAAGAGCCCTTTCCGTGGTATGTACGCTGGGTTCTTCCGGTCTTCGTCGTCATCCAAGTGCTTGGGTACTTTGTTCTCCACAGGCTCTGTGCTCTCCTGAAGGACAGACAAAGGCTTCCTTACTCCCTCCAAAGTCGGGGGCGCCTCTTCCAGTCCCCAAAATGGAGGCCTTTGGTGGGTACTGACCTGTCCATCCCCACTTTGCCTCTCTCCTGTCACAGCGCCTTTGGAGTCAGGCTTTTCTTCTCCCTTATCTTCTTTTGCTGAAGAATTAGCCGCATCATTGGCTTCTGACTTCAACTCTACTTTGGAGTTTTCTTCTTCACTGTACTCCCCTTCTTCACCCTGAAAAAAGTCTCCCTGTCAACTATGGAGGTAATATCTGAAAGAGGCATTTTAAAATTTTCCATTCTTTAGGAAAACATTTTCTAAGGAACTTCAGAATTTAAAGCAAACATACTGCCCTGGCTGGTATGACTCAGCTGATTGGGCGTTGTCCAGCAAACCAAAAGGTTGTGGGTTCGGTTCCTGGTCAGGGCATATGCCTGGGTTGCAGATTCAGTCCCCAGTCAGGGTACGTGCAACAGGCAACCGATCTACGTTTCTCTCTCTCACTGATGTTTCTCTCCCTCCCTTCCCCCCTCTCTAGAATCAATACAAGACTAAAAAAAAAGGCAAACAGACCAATATTCTTACTAAATTTTCTAGAAGGGCACTGTGAAAACAAAATCACATAAACTATATTCACATGTACAGCTCCATGTAAGCTTTCCAGGAAGATATGCAATTAAACGGTAACAGTGGCAGTCTCTGGGGAAGGATGTGGATGGGAGGTAGTCAAGTGCCTTACATACAGAAAGAGCTTAATTTGTGCTAATAGTTTCTCTCCTGCTCCGCGAATTGTCTCTTAAACACGAAGTGCCTGATAACTATGCTTTTTAGGATCTAAACTTTTCATGGCTCTCTCTGAAACAGAGTCTTAGTTTCACTAAGGAAACATATAATGACAAACAACTACTATATATTCAATACTACTTTAAATTGACATTTCACTGATTTTTACATACTCAAAATAGCAGTATGTAAAGGTGAGAGATGTATAGTCAATCTAGAGATAACGAGGGCTCAGCTAGTGGATTTGCAAACTTCCCCCAACTCGATGATTTCCCAACACGCGATTAGCCCTCAAGCTGGAAAACAGTGGCTCGCATTTTCGATGTCTATGATATGCACACTAAATTTTCTGCAGCATGAGATCCCTGTAACAGGTAACTCTGTCCAAATTACATAATCATAAAATTTGGACTTGGGAAACCTTACAGAACAAGTTAGAAATTCCATCTTAGAAACAAAACAAAAAAAAAATTAAAGCCCAAGTGCTCTCCCACTTCTCCATCATCTCTCCCCCTCTTGATACATCAAGATTATACAATCTTGCTTGTGACAGAGAAAGTGGGGGGTCTGTCCACACACAGGAGGGCCCTGAGGCCGTAGGAGTCACTAGAAAGGGTCAGGTAATGGGGTGCAGCTAATTCTAGGCAGGGAAAAGGGGCAGCTAAGGCTCATGCTAAGAAGATGAGTTACTCTTATCTTCTTGTCCTCCCAGGATTTGGACCTAAGAAGGCAAAGCTGTAAGCTAGGGGGGTGGGTTTAGAGAACACAGAGACATGAGTTCAAGGGAAGGTGGTTTAGTCCCCACTGCTGGGTTAACACGTCAGGGCTATGAAGACACTTCTGCCACCTGTTGAATATGTACATAACTGCTCTTATTCTCCCACTGGGCCCGACACTTGACCCGAACCAGACCTTTCTGTAACTCCAACCCAGGCTGGCCGCAGGAGTCTGATCAGAGACTCACTGTGAGATTCCTGATGAAGCAAGCAGCTCTAGGTTTCTGCCCTTTCTTCAAACAGAGCTGAGTCAGCCTGATTAGTCCAGATGAACCAATTAATTTCTCTTCACCATTTTTCCCCTGTTCAGCCTCTGGGTATTTTGGCCTCTCAAGTATTTTGGGTTAGATTATCAGAAAGGTGACACTGGTATAAAACCTACAGAACTGAGGAAGACTGACCCCACGCACACTGCGAGAATCAAGCCTTTACCCAGTGCTCCTGAACTACCAACTGCCCTCGATTCTTCCCATTTTGCCTCAATCACAAGTTTTCCCTCCTCTTGAGATGGGGACAAGTAGGTGGTAATCATTTAGTTCTTTCCTTGATCCTATTTTCCCTGCTAGTTCTGCAGCAGAAATCACAAGAATATTACTTGGTGTGTACATGTGACCTTAATTCATCACACCCCCCGCCACACACTGACTGAATACAAACATCTTAAAACAGTATCAGCACAATTAATGAGGAAAGTTCGTTTTTATGCCCTACCTCCTCTAATCTAGTGGTGCAATGTCAGATTTTTATTCCAAATGAGAAATGAATTTTATTTCCAGGCCAGGACAGAAAGGTACAAATGGCACAGTGCTGAGGAGATTCCAAATCAGAGTCAAAGTCTGGTCTAACTGAAGCGAAAGTGCTACCCCCCAGTCCTGACCAGGTGGCTCAGTTGGTTGGAGCATTGCCTTGAACAACAAAAGGTTGCAGGTTCAATCCCCAGTCGGGGCACATACAGGAGGCAAGAGATCAATGTTCTCTCTCTCAAATCAATAAACATATCTACGGATAAGAATTTGCAAAAGTGCTACCCTAAGGTCACCACACTGGTTTGGCTGAGGGCTGACATCAAAACCCTTTTCTGGCCCTGGCTGGTGTGGCTCAGTGGATTGAGGACCAGTCTGTGAACCAAAAGGTTGCGGTTCAATTCCAGGTCAGGGTACATGCCTGCAGTGTGGGCCAGGTCCCAGGTTGAGGACATGTGAAAGGCAACTGAATGATGTTTTTCTCCTTCCCTTCCACTCTCTCTAAAAATAAATAAGTTAAATCTTTAAAAGCAAACAAACAAACAAGAAACCCTTTTCCAGAGACATTCCACCATGTCAGTGTACACTGTTCCCAACTCCAAAGCCCAACTTTCCCATGAAGCAACTGCTTCCCCAGCTGAATTCTCGCTGTAGGGGTTTTAGGTCATCCTTCCACTCCCATGTACTGCAGAATAAAGGGTGGAGTTGGTGTCTTCCTTGTTTTCAATGTCTCTTCCAGATCCAACTCCTCCAGCCTCCTTTTAAACTCCTGCTCCTCTGGGGCTCCTGTCACCTGGCTATACCTCTATGCCCCTGCCTGGGCCCACCCTGTCAAGCACTTGAAGCCTTCAGCAACGAGTTCACATTCTTCACCTCCACTTCAGGCATCCATTTCCAGGGCCACACTCCAAACCAGTCTTACCTGTGTGGATGAAAGAAGGGGTTCTATGGAAAGTAACCTCACAGGGTGAACTGACCATAAACTCCTAAGGGCAGAGCATGGTGTAGGAAGTCACACCTCAGGTCTGTAACTTCTTTAGTAAAAGGTTTACCTTTGCCTTAAGCAAGCCCTGTTCATTGTTTCCGTGCACCTACGTTAATACACCTCTGAATAAGCAACCTCAAGGGAGCACATAATCTTGTTCACTATCCTGGAATCTATCCCCATCTTGCTTCCCCCCACCACTTCCATGTGATCTTCCTTACTTTCCCTCCTTAACTTCAAAGGCATAAAAGAAGCAACTGAGATCTTGCTCCCTGGCAGATGTGTCCAGTTTGGCTCAAACTCTCATAAAACGTGGATACCTGGTACTGCTCTGCAGGTTTAAAGTAAACCTAATCCATTTTTTAAATCTTAAATTTAAATACCCTAGACTTTGGTCAAAACTGCCACATTTAAAAGAATGAAGTTAGGCCCTCATCTCACTCCATATACAAAAATTAACTCAAAAAGACCTAAATGTAAGAACTAAAACTATGAAATGAAGAAAACATAGGAGTTAACCTTCACAACTTTGGATTTGGCATGGATTCGGCAAAGCCTTCTTTAGACACAACATCAAAAGCACAAGCAACAAAAGAAAAAACATATATTGAATTTCAAAATTAAAACCTCACACTACTGAGAAAATGAAAAGATAACCCTCAAAATAGGAAAGTATTTGCAAACTATATATCCAATAAGGAACTTGCATCTAAAATATATAAAAAACCCTTACATCTTAACAATACAAAGACAACCCCATTTAAAAATGGACAAAGTATCTGAATCACCATTTTTCCCAGAAGTAGTGAATTGGCTGATAAGCACAAGAAAAAAAAAATGCTCAACATCATTGGTCATCCTGGAAATGTACATTAAAATGAGATACCATTGCACATCTACCAAGATGGCTAGAATAAAAAAATCAAGAAAGCCTGTTCATTCGAGTGTCGTCTCATAAACCAAAAGGTCATGGGTTCGATACCTGATCAGGGCCCATACCTAGGTTGCAGGTTCTGTCCCCAGCTGCAGCATGTATGGGAGGCAACCAATCAATGTTTCTTTCTCTCTCTCTCATGCTCTCCCCCTACCCCTAAAAATCAATAAGCATGTCCTTTGGTAAGGATTAAAAAAAAAATCACGACAATAACAAGTGCTGTTTAGTACGTGGAGAAATTAGATTCCCCATACACTGCTGTTGGGAATGTAAACTGGTACGGCTACTTTGGAAAACAGTTTGACAGCTCCTCAAACAATTCAGGGGTTACCACGTGACTCAGCAATTCCATTCCTAGGTACATACCCAACAGAAACGTGAACGTATGTCCACACAAAAACTTGCACAGGAGCAACAAAAAATTAGAAACCTGAATGTCTGCCAATGGTTGAATGGGTAAACAAAACGTGACATATCATACAATGGAATCTTATTCAGCCAGAAAAAGGAATGCAGTACTGACACATGCCACGTGAACGCAGCCAGCCACAGGAGTCCACATATTATATGATTCCATTCATGTAAAATTCCAGAACAGGGAAATCTCTAAACACAGAGAGCAGGTTTGTGGTTGCTTAGGGCTGGGAGAGATGCGGATGGAGGAACTGGGGCAGGGGTGGTAACTAAAGAATACAGGGTTCCTTTCTGAGGTGACGAAAATGTTCTGAAACTGGGGGGATGGCTACATATATATATATATATATACCTGTGAATACACTAAAAACCAGAGAGTTATATATTGAAATGGATAACTTGTATAGCATGTCCATAAAGTAATTTTAAAAAATACCTATTATTCCTCTACTTACCCAGTTTTTCCCTTACCCTCTCACCTACAACTCAAGATATCCACTCCCTTGCCTTTCCCACTTTCTTCTCCCTACCAATCAGTCCTTTCCCACACTCATTTTCCTCTCTTTAGATTCCATGGCCAATTCACCTCAATCACTACTAATAACATTCTGAATTCATGTGCCACTCCCATGTGCCTGAGACGGGACCAACTCAAACATCTCCTTTCTCTAGGCTTATGACCAGACTACTGGACCATCACTAAAAGGAGTTAAAAAAACCTTCACTCATCAGCCCTGGCTGGTGTAGCTCAGTGGACTGAGCACTGGCCTGCAAACCGAAAGGTTGCTGGTTCCGTTGATTCCCAGTCAGGGCACATGCCGGGGTTGCAGGCCAGGTCCCCAGTTGGGGTGTGTGTGATGCAACCTATCAAAGTTTCTCTTGCATATCAATGTTTCTAGTCCTCTCTTTCTTGCTTTCTTTCCCTCTAAAAAACAAATTAAAAATATTTTTTAAAAATTGTTTAGCCCTGGCTGGTGTGGCTCAATGGATTGAGCATGGGCCTGTGAAGCAAAGGGTCACCGGTTCGATTCCCGGTCGGGGCACATGCCTGGGTTGCGGGCCAGGTCCCTGGTGGGGGACACGTGAGAGGCAACCACACATCGATGTTTCTCTCCCTCTCTTTCTCCTTCCTGTCCCCTCTCTCTAAAAATAAATAAATAAAATATTTAAAAAAATTTGTTTAAAAAGTGGAACAAACCAATGTCTCTCTCTCTCTCACTCAAATCAAATCAAAACAAAATAATACAAGAAAAACACCATCAAACTCTCTCTTAACCTCACAGACTTCTTTCCAGCTATCTCTCTATACTCCCCTTATAGTCAAGATTCTTCAAAAAATTTTCTTGAAGAAACCTTGGCTGGGTAGGTCAGTAGATTAGAGCATCATCCTGATACACCAAGGTTGTGGGTTCAATCCCCAGTGAGGGCACATACAAGACTCAACCAATGAATGCATAAATAAGTGAACAACAAATTAATATCTCTCTTTCTCTCTAAAATCAATTAATAAATAAAGTTTTTAATATTTTATTTATTTTTAGAGAGAGAAGAAGGGAGGGAGAGAGAGAAACAGCAACCTGAGAGAGAAATACCAACTGGTTGCCTCTCTTACTGTACCTGCACTCAGGCATGCACCCTGACCAGGAATTGAACCAGCAACTTTTCACTTTGTGAGATGACGCCCAACCAACTGAGCCAGACCAGTGCAGGCAATAAATAAAATTTTAAAAAATTAATGTTTTTCTTAAAGGATTCTGAGAAAATGGAAGTAGCATAGTTTTGGATCTCTTTAACTCTCCACATGAAGTGAGAGCATCTAGACAGCAAAATCAAAACCCTTCTGACAACATTTACAACAAAACTAGGTTACAAGGTATCCCCCAACACCCAAAACGTATGCATAAAAGAACAAAGAATCAACAGCCACAAAACCTGTATCAGACTGGTGTCAGTGCGAGAAAAAGCAGAGAAGTAAATGGATCTGAGAACAGGAGAGCCCTGAAATAATCAACAGGTACTCAATGGAAAGCGGCACTGACAGCGGTCAAAACCAGGAGTAATGACTGCCTTTGGGAGCACACAAGCATAAGGATCCTGCAATAAGGAGGTCTGACTGGGGCTAGAGAAGTCTAACCCCCACCAAACCATGAAATTGTCCTGGCTACCGTGGCTCCTTTCTGGGATGGGGTCCCACACTGAAGAGAAACTGTTGAGATGAGAATCATATTGAACAGAAGAGGGATAAAAGAAATGAAGGAGGCCCTGGCCAGGTAGCTCAGTTGGTGAGAGCATGGTCCCGATATGCCAAGGTTGTGGGTTTGATCCCCAGTCAGGGTACATACAAGGATCAACCAATGTAAGTGCATGGATAAGTGGAACAACAAATGGATGTTTCTCTCTTCTGCTGCCCCCCAAAATCAATAAAACACACTTAAAAAACAAAGAGCACTGGCTGGTGTGGCTCAGTTGGATGGAGTGTCATCCCATAAACTGAAAGGCTGTGGATTCCATGACCAGTCAGGGCACATACAAGAGGCAATGATGTTTCTGTCTTGTGTAAATGTTTCTCTCCCTCTCTCTCCCCCTCCCTTCCCCCTTCTCTAAAAATCAATAAGCATGTTGTCCATGAGGATTAAATTTTAAAAAAATGAACAAAAGACTAAAACAACTTAATAAGAGAAATAAAAGCAGGAAATCTCAAAAATCAAGTCACTGTATATTCTTTAACACTACAGAAAAATAACAGAAGAGGGAGCTCTGTGAGGTTAGAAAAAGCTCTTCTGAGCCACTTCTAAGAGATCGAAAAAACTAATTGTACATAAAACTAACAGAAAAATACAAAGGTCAAATCCCCTATAAAAATATCATGAGAAAAAAAGTAGAATAGCATTCCTACAGACAAAAAAAGCATGCCAGGAAGACATGCGCATATATCAAAATTATAACTTCTATTTCAAAATGAGCTAAAAGACATTTAAAAAAATATATAAGACCCGAAAGAACAGTCGGAATTAGCAAAACTCAAAAATGAAATGAAACAACTCAGGAAAGTATTGAAAATTAAAGGAAGCCCTGGCTGGTGTAGCTCAGTGGATTGAGCGCAGGCCTGCAAACCAAAGGATCGTGGTTCGATGCCCAGCCCAGTCAGGGCACATGCCTGGGTTGCAGGCCAGTTTCCAGCAGGGGACACACGAGAGGCAACCATACATTGATATTTCTCTCCCCCTCTTCTTCCCTTCCCCTCTAAATATAAATAAATAAAATCTTAAAAAAAAAAAAAAAAAAAAAAGGCGCTGGCTGGTGTAGCTCAGTGGATTGAGTGCGGGCCTGTGAAACAAAGGATTGCGGTTCAATTCCCAGTCAGGGCACATGCCTGGGTTGCAGGCCATATTCCCAGTATGGGGCATGCTAGAGGCAACCACACACTGATGTTTCACTCCCTCTCTTTCTCCCTCCCTTTTCCATCTCTCTAAAATAAATAAGTAAAATCTTTAAAAAAAAAGAAAGAAAATTAAAGGAAAAAAACATTTCAAATAGAGGCTCACTACAAGGAACACTAAAGTTAATAAACCCAATAATGCCATAAGAGAAATAAAAGGTGAAAAGAAAATATTTTAAAAATCAAAAAGAGCCTTGGCAGGGTAGCCCAGTTGGTTGGAGCACCATCCCGATTCGCCAAGGTTGCAGGTTCAATCCCCGGTAAGGATACATATAAGAATCAATGGAAGGATAAGTGCAACAACAATTGATGCTTCTCTTTCTCTAAAATCAATAAAAAATCAAAAAGAAATGAAGAAAAAAGATAAAGCGGACTAGAAACAAAGGGTTATACAGTGAAGACAGGCAAAGAATATTTAGGAGCCCCATAACATACTGCAGAACAGTACATCTGGTATCTGCGAACACTGACCCAGAATGATCAGTATCAAGAAAATTCTAATAGAATTACTGGACCTTAAAGAAAACATACTCAATATATATAGACAAAACAGCAAGTGATTTGTAAGGGAAAGAAAATCAGGTGATCATCGGTTTTGCTCAAGATAAAATCTTTGGCTCACACTGTTTTCATGAATCTGAAAACACCCACTTGCAGGAAATACAAAGGGACAGAGGGAGCACATTGTATTGGACCACGAGTGGACAACCACCGAAATCTTTTCAACACATAAACTGTGGGGAAAAGAAAGGGATGAAAAACTAACCTGTAGACTAAGAGATCAAATTTTAAAAAACAGGAAAGAGTAAGCTGCAGTATCTAAGTATATTCAGTTAGTAACCAAAAAGAAATGCAAGCATGTAATAGAGTACTATGAAAAATCAGGATATCAGATCTCATTCTCTGATCTTAATCTAGAGCAGCACAATCCCACTGGGCTTTCTGTGATGATGAAAATTTTTTTTATCTGCTGTCCAATATAGCAGCCACCAGCCATATATAGATAATGAGTACATAAAATATAGCTATTAGGAGAGAGGAACTGAGTTTTAACTCAAGTTTAATGAATTTAAACAGCCACATTCGGCTTGTGGCTAACCCAGGGTTCCTCAATCTCAAAACATCCAAAACTTAACCCACCACTGTCCCTCCTGAAACCTCCCCCTCCTCTGGTCTCGCTCTCAGCAGAAACCACCATTCATCAAGTTGGACATCCCTCTGACTCCTTAATTCAGGCTTCACATTCAACCAATCGAGAAGTTCTGTTAATACCATTTAAATATCTCTCCAATCTGTCTACAGTTTGCAAGTCCCACTGCCATGGCCCTTCTTTAGGGTACCATCATGTCCCTTGGACCATCCTAATAACCTCTTAACAGTTTTCCCTGCCTCCGATCCTGCCTCACCTGCAAGTCATCATTCATACTGAAACCTTCAGTAGTCGTTCTTTCCTATTAGGATAACGTTCAAACTCACTTACATACAGAATGGTGAGTCATATAAATTCAAAATCACCAAACCTTACTGAACACTCCATACTGGCTGCAGTCTTTCCAATGTTTCCAGTCTCCAGTGACTGCTGCCCCATCCCTCACTCCAAAATCTCTCATATCCCTTTATACTCTCTGCAGATAACTTGACCACTGACTTGAGAGAAAAATAAGTCACTTCATCAAACACTACATTCTATCAATTCCATAATCTACATAACTTTTGGTCTGTCCACTTCTATTTTCACCTCCATCATTTCACTCCATGCCACACTTACCACTCCCCTGGACTTCCATGACACCTTTCTTAACTAGCTTTTCTGCCTCCACTCTTGTTGCCCTCAGATCAAGTCCCCCCATCACAGATAAAAATAACTGTTATAAAAATAGTAATTCGTCCTGGCTGGTGTAGCTCAGTGGATTGAGTGCAGGCCTGCAAACCAAAGGATTGCAGTTCGATTCCCAGTCAGGGCACATGCCTGGGATGCAGGCCAGTTCCAGCAGGGAATGCATGAGAAGCAACCATACTGATATTTCTCTCCGTCTCTTCTTCCCTTCCCTTCCCCTCTGAAGATAAATAAATAAAATCTTTTGAAAAAATTCTCAAATGTTACTGTGCATAAGCATCAACCTGGGATCTTGTTAAAATAGAAACGTCCCGGTTTTCCCTCCCTCTGCAATATTCTGCTTCAGGAGGACTAGCCACTAGGTTTTCTGATGCACGTGTTCCTTGGATCTGACATACTCAGTTTTAAAATTGAAGTCTAAACATTCATTCCTGTTTAAAAGCTTGTTATCTTTTTCACTTCCTTAGAATAAATTAAGATTGGGACTCAGACTTCTCATTTACTATCAGTCATGCTAAACTTTTCACATCCCACCCACTCATCATGCAGTCCATCCCTTCTCAACCCTTTTCCCAGACACCGTTCCTTCCCTCTGCTTAGAACACTAGGCCCGGCTATCTCCCACTCACCCTTCAGGTCTCTATTTTAACATCCTATCCTCTAAGCACTTCCAAACAACCTCAGCTCAGTTAGTTGCCCCTGCTCTGCACTCCCGAAGCACTTTATGCTTCCAACTACCATGCCCTTAACAAACGTCATTGTAATTATTTCCTTAACTGCCCATTTCCCGCTCTGATCCAGAATGTAAACTCCATGAGGGCAGAACCGTGTCTGTCTGGCACCCAGTGCCTATACAGCTCTGACACAGAGCAAGCACAAGGAAGCCCCTTCACTAATTTGCCTTGATGTATCCATCCTGTTCCAACGGTGTTCCAGCCACATCCAACTACTTTCAAGTTTCCAAATCCTTAACCTCCTCTCCTGCCTCTGGGCTTTCATGCCTGTTGTTCCCTCTAACTTCCGTCTACTCTTTTCTGCCTGCCTAAGATGCATTCAGTACCCAGCAACTGACACCTTACTTAACGTTCCCATTCAACTCCTATGACTGCCTGAGTGTCTGATCCCCTTACTCACAAGAATCCTAAGTTTAGGAATTTTGTTAGTGTTCATGGTTGCATTTTAATGCAAAGTATGACAAGTAGTGATGGGTCTATAAAATTTATAGAATGAACCTCTGATCCACAATCCAATTCTTCCTGTGTATAACTCCACAACAAAATCCAGAACTCAAGACTCTATTCCACAATCCCAAGAAATAGCCATTAGGATGGCATCTCTAATAGTTTTTCCAATCAAAACAAGTAAGTTCACAAAAGCTTGGCTTAAGGAAATTTTTACCCAAAGATAGAGAGAAAAGTCTCATCAGTACACTGAGGGATGTTTCTAACACAAGCCAGTTAGAATCCTGCCAAGGGCTTCTGATACACTCAGAAAAAAATACCCAACTGGCTGGCTTAGCTATATAAGCAGCATAAAATGAACTGTCACATGTCCTGCGACGGGCTTCAGGGACGTTCTCATTCTCACATAGAATCTTATTTTCTTCAGATTGGGTGAACACTAACTACTACCAACATAACACATGTGGTCGGAAGAGGTATGCACCAAGTTTCCTTCACTCTAACTCAGCTACACGTCTTGTAAGCTTTTCAAAAGCGTAAATGAAGAATGCACAAGGAATAGCAAGTAGGTCATGATACTTCTGAACCACAGGCATATACGTGTTTTTAAATGCATTTTCAAAAGAAAAAATACACACACACACACACACATATCATCTTCTAACCTACACCAAAGGAAGAAGAACTTATCACACTCACTTCTGAGTCTTCTGCACTTTCATAATCCGAGAGAACGGCTGCAAGAAAACAGAAATGTGTAAAAGAAAAAAGTAACAGATCATTATAATTACATTTCCTGACTGTGTGCTATAAGTCAGGCTAAAATTCTCATTTAATTCGGATACCAGCAACCTATGAGGTAGATGAAATTATAGTCCCCAGTTACAGACTCGAAACAGGCTCAATGAGTGACTTGCCTGACTAAGATCATGCTGCTAAAACCTATGTTCTTTAGTACTATGCCACAGAGACCCACTCTGCAGCACCGTCCCCCAAAAGCCACAAAAGCAGGAGAGGATGTCAACTGCTGGAAATAGGTGACCTGGGTGTTTGGGCAAGAAACACGATGATGCTACTCACCATCGCCCTCGATGCCATCTTCACTCTCCTGAAGGAAAGGAGAAATCATGGGTTAGTTTTGTAATTTCCAGAAGGTGAAGAGCTGAAGACTCAACACTAAATGGTTAAAAAGGGAAATGGGGAAAGGCACATCTTTATCAAGTAGGCTCCGAGCGAGATACGGTCCCTAGTTTCCGGATAAAACATTCGCTGTCCACCCGCGGCGGCTCTGCACTCCTCCCGGAAACCCCCAACCCCTCCTCTTCCCTCGGAGCTCGGGACGGAAACCGCACTCGGATAACCGTGCTCTTCTCCGACACTACATCCCTCCGCATCTACAGCTAGCTCTCAGCCTCCCCTCCTCACCTACACCACGCCCCCAGGCCCGCAAGCCTCCCGGCCCGGCCCACCCCGCCCGCGCGCACTCACACACTCAGACTCTTCAGCGCTCCTGGCACCCCCGCTCTCCACCCGCCGCAGATGAAGGGCCCCAGCTCGGCCTCCGCGCTGGGAAGGAAGAGAGCCGCTGCCGCTGCCTCCAGCGCTACTGCTGCAGCCCCCCCCGCCCCGCGCCAGGGAACCGCCGCTGTCTGAGCCGGAAGCACCAGACTCTTCGTCCTCTGTGTCCTGCGAAGCCCGCTGTCGCCGCCGGTCCGCCATCTTACGGAGAACGGCCGCAACCAGCTAGTTCCTTACGTACGCCCGTCGCAGGGGCTGCTGGGAGGCTAGAAAGCTAGTCCCGGCATGCTTCACTTACGGCACTGATCGCTTCGTTTTTCGGGAGATAGGGGGCTGGGGGCGGGCCTGGCGCCCTGCGGCACGTTTGCGGACGAGCGGGATTACGTAATCGGTTACGCGAGCCGGGGGGGGCGTGGCGCGCCCCCGACTTCCTCTGGGTAAGCTCCGGGCGAGGGGATCTACGTTTGGGCAGCCGCCTTGAGCTCCTCGCCCGGCCATCTTGGGTTTTCCCAATGGAAGGCGTCGACCTGTCACAGCTTCACTGCGGCATTGGAGCTGTTCATGGTTTATTTTTCACTTTCTGGTTTCTGCCTACGTTTGAGGCAAATCATTTCACTGAAGTTGCTTAGTAGGATCACGAATCAAGGTGAACCTTTAAAGTCGTGGTGCATCAGATTAGCCACACCATCCCATTTTAAGCTAAAGGGGGGGGGGGGGACAGAAAAAAACAGGTGTTTGCACTGAAGCCTGAGGACTTAGTGTCGAGACATTTTCCCTTTTCCATTTCCTCTTCTCTCTTCACGTGTCTTCCCACTCCAGCTGCCATCACCTCTCCCAAAGTGCTGCCTGGTGTGATGCTAGTCTTACCAAGATTTTAGAAGAGATGATTAGGGACTGTGGTGATTCAATATACTGACATAATTTTCCTTTTTTGTTAATCAGTTGAGGGAATGCTTTGATTTTGGCAAGGCATTTGTCAACAGTGAAAAAGAAATCTGAGTACAGGGTGCCACAAAAGTAGGTTTACAAGTTATGAGTACATGAAAATTTATTCTTGTATTATTATATATTATTATTGCAGGCTGGAGGGTGTGGCTCAGTGGACTGAGCACCAACCTGTGAACCAAAGGTTCGCCGGTTCGATTCCCAGTCAGGGTACATGCCATGGTTGCAGGCCAGGTCCCCAGTTGGGGGGCCAGTGAGAGACAAATGATTGACACCTCTGGCACCCACGTTTCTCTCCCTCTGTTTTCCCTCTCTAAAAATAAATAAAATCTTTAAAAAGTCTACAAGTAAAATTGTTTGATGCTTCCCAATGAAATAAA
Source organism: Carollia perspicillata (assembly GCA_004027735.1). NCBI lineage: Eukaryota > Metazoa > Chordata > Mammalia > Chiroptera > Phyllostomidae > Carollia > Carollia perspicillata. Next base: position 25,518 of record PVKM010008220.1, read on the forward strand.
TTGAAGCAGAAGTTCAAAAATTAACAGCCACAATAGTTTATTTACAATTGAACTCTTTATAAGATATTTACAAGACAACCAATTTTACACATCAGAAATGGTATCAAAAGTATGAATTACAACACAGACAATATGAAACAATATGAAGTTGGTTTAAAACAAAGGTGAAGTGGACAGACAAGCAATTTCTCTTTTTAATTTATTAACACTAGCTTAAACTTTGTTAAAGAAAGAAACAAAGAACTATGTTTTAAGAGAACTGCAGGACCTTCAGTTGAAGATTGAATTTCACAGTGTTGTACCCCATGTAGGGAAAAAATAAGACTAATTTTCCCCCCACACCCTAACACACTGTAATTTCATTCTTGAAACTTTGCTAATCTACTCTCCAACCTCCTTGTCAACAAGCCTCAACATATCCAAATCAAAGGAGAATCTAGAAGAGGGAACAATAAAGTAAGAGGTTCTAGGAAGAGGGAGAACCAACGAAATAGAATCCACTTAAGTCTGGCCTGATAGCACCTCATGGATTCTTCTTAGTCTAGCTCAAGTTCAGAAGCTGAGGAGTCACCTTGGTAGGGCACAAAGGAAAGGTTAATTTGCTAACCCATATCCAAAGTAGAAATCCAACAAATGCTGAAAATCAAGGAGAAACTGAGAGGAATCGAGGAATAAAGTAAAAGAGACACTGACTGGTCTTTTTTCTGCTTGGGCACATTATAAAGAAACAACATAGATTGGAGTAAGAAAGCCAAACGATTTGCCATGTTAAAATGATGGAGAATGTGGACAATCTGGCCCAGTTTTTCTAGAAATCTTCCTTTACTTAAGGTGTGAGATGAGAGCCCCTAGTGGAGTAAGTCCTATTTCTCTCTACATTCTTGCTGCAATGAAGTTCACAGCAGGTTCCCTTGTGGAGAGTCCACCCTCCTAAGAGATGGAGTTACAAATGAAAACCCAAAGCCAGCCACACACACACACACACACACACACACACACACACACACACACACACACACACACGGAGGAATAAGAGCAGCAAGATCATCCAAGAATACTACATGTGCTGCCGGAATAATTCTCTTTAAAAGTCAAACCCAGGGAGCACGGATCAACAACTCACAAAAGCTTTAGCAGTGGGAGGCCCCTGAGGAACTTGTCGTTTCTTCCCACAATGGTGTCCCATTCTCTCATGCTCCACTGATGGGCCGGCCACACACCCTACATACCTTGGCTTCTCCTCTAAAAGTGCTAATAATCTGGGGACATTCTCTTCAAGGATAAAAGCCCCTATCTTCTAGGAGATTAGGCCCCTACTTGTTTTCACACAATAGTCCTAAAGACTAAAGAAAGGCAATTCCTGTATATTTAAGACCAGAGGTCTTGGCTCTCTTTTCCTTCCAGATAGTTACGGGGATCTTACACAGAGACCAAAGTGGCCTGGAGTGCTGTCCTGACCTTTTTTAACGAAAGGGGTGTGTGGTGTGGTGGTGGTGGTGGACCAAGGTGGTACACATACAAATTTGTTTTTACAAAGTGAGTGGAGAAGCTCATTAGGTACATCTGTTTGTTTCAAGATGTAGACATTTGCCAGCCAAAGGAAGCACGTATTTCCACATACACCCTCCCAGCTTCCCTAAATCTCTATGCCATCACCAAGAGCTCAGCTAAAAGGATATTGCCCAACAAAGGAATACTTGAGAAGTGATGGACACAAGGGCATCTATACAGGTTCTGGCATGCCATCCCCAAATGCCAACTGCTTTCATTTAGAACAATAACTTGTCCAAAATTAGCCACCCCCATTCGCTAAAACAGTTTTTCCAAAATTGTTACTTTTTGAAGGGTAGGGGAAGAAATTCAGTTACCCATTAACTAAAAATACAATCACAGCCAAACATCCCTTCCCACATGGCCTTATCACAGAATAGTTTTAAGAGAACTACCTTTTTAGTAGAGATCAGGCGTGTGCCGGGTGGTATGGCCGTAGGCAGAACTGCCTTTTCAGACCTTTGTCTAACAAACTCTCCAATCTCTTCTACCCTGTGAAGATGACTTGCTCCATCACTTCACTTATTATTCCTCATCTAGTCCTTAAGCTTATGGTGAGGTTTCTCTTCATTTTGTTTCACATAGGGTAAAAACCACTGAACTCAATCTATATGGAAGGGTATACCAGGGCGAGAAGAGTGCCATGCAAGCACAGGTCCAAAGGCAGAGGATGCTTTATCTTCCACCAGTCTAACGAAAGAGCCCTTTACCCCTTTTAACATAGGCAAATGTAGAGAAGCAAATCCCGGAAGCTTCCAAATCTGCCATCCTCGAGATTTAGCTTGAGAGCTCATTTCCCCCAAAGAGGAAAAGATATCCCAATCACCCTCTATAATTCACAATTAGCCCAATGAAAGAGAGTTTGTGAAATCAGAGTGATGAAAAAACAAAACCAAGACCAAGCGAGTATGGGAGGGCATTATCAGTGAATGATAACATACGTAAGGACACAGGTCACATATACAGGTCTCTGCCACTCTCTGGGAATGGCACGCTACAACTATCTGAAGACAGAAGGTTCTTGCCAACACAGTTATTTCCTACAAGTCCGGTGAGGTGTTTGCTTCTTCTGGATCTCCAACCTGCATCGACTACGCTCATCCAACCAGGGCAGCTCAAAATTGCTGGCAAAAAAGGATAAAGAAATCAACTTCCAAGACTATAGGGATTCAGTGTGAGCATGACTGTAACGCCAAAAAAGACACAATGTCCCTCACCACTCCCTGCCCTGACTCCCAAGTCCCAAGTTTGGAATGCCTTTCCTGTCTCAAAGCTAGAGGAATAGTATGCTATTGAACTGATTGAATAATCTATTTCTAACTTATAAAGCAATCCTCCTAAGATTTCAGGCTTGGGAATCTTATCACTGTAAAAACCAGTTGTCCAGGTAGCCTCACTTCTTCTGTCAAAGAGCCATGGCTATCCCTAAACTGCCAGCTCCACTTATATCTAGGCTTACATGCAGTCTGAAAAGGGAGGTGAAATGCTGACTACCTGAGAGGGGAGGGGAAAAAGAACCCTTTGTACTTACTGTGGAGTTAATTTTGGTAACGGTCGTCCAAACGCTACAACAGGCAAGAAGGGAGTAATCATCAAACTTTCAACTATGGAAGAAAGCCAAATGCAACCTTGTTAGTGACGTAGCTGAGAAATGTCTGGCAACTATACCTGCTCCAACATATTGTTTATTCATTCAGAGCAAGCTATAACCTGGAGCCTTACACCCTTTTTTTTCTTTTAAAAAATCTACTTCGAGATAGACAAAACTTACCATCATCTGGCTCAGGGAAAAATGAGGTAACCTCAGGCTCAGATTCCTGAATTCCTTTCTTTTTATACATTCTGAGCTGCAATCGCTGTAAAATTCTTTGTTCCCTGATCCTCTGAATATCCCATCTGGGAAAAACAAACCAGACAAACAAAACAAACAAACCCAACATTACTGAAAACCTGCTTTGTAAAAGCAACTCACACAATCCAGATGCTAGGAAGTTCTTGGCCAACTCTTCCTGATTGGGGTTGGGGGGCTGGAGGTGGGAGATGTTAAAGAGAACCAACCGCCTGCCTGGTTAGGGAAGACTGTTTAGGTCTAGCAGTCCAAATCACGTGCTGGTGTTCCACAAAGAGTAGAACTGAGGAAGGGCATTCCCAAAGAAAAAGGCCAAACATTTTACCTACAAGTAACACTTCAAACAAAGATACTCAACCAGCTGGAAAGCCAGTAATTTAAGAGTGCTAAGAGCACTAAGATTCTCCACAGCATGGATGAGAGAGGTGTCGGAGTCCCAGGGCTCAGCTGTTCCCAGGACGAACATCTCTAGCCTCACCTTTTCCTTCTCTTCTCATCCAGCTCCAGTTTTGCATGCCGCTTTGAAAACACACTGTCATCTAGGTTCTGTGTAAAGAACAGCAGCTGATAAGCTATTTATCAACACATGACACATGTATACTAACTCATGTCCAGCTTCCAGGAAGGTAAAATCTTTCACCTTCAGGTCCCACCTGAGTCTGTGAGTTCTATGGATATTATGGGAACCTCCTGGTAACAGAATCAACAAAACACATACCCCTTCCTTCTCTTACCCCCACCCTTGTAGAATCTCCAAATTTCAAAATCATTTCCATAACTTTCCAAAGTGAAAGTCACGTCAAACTGCCCTGGCTGGTGTGGCTCAGTGGATTGAATGCTGACCTGTGAACCAAAGGATTTCCGGTTGGATTTCCACTCAGGGCACAAGCCTGGGATGCGGGCAGGGTCCCCAGTAGGGGGTGCACGAGAGGCAACCACACATTGATGTTTCCCCTCTCTCCCACCCTACCCCTCTCTAGAAATAAATATGTGTAATCTTTAAAAAAAAAGTCATGTCAAACTGAAATAACCTGTGAAACTGTCATAAGCCCTCCCTACCTCCATATTTTATAAGAATCTGAGTTTAAAGTAAATATCACCCTTTTAAGAGTCAAATAAGTTTGGAATATATCACCTTGTGGCTGAGGGCTGATACACGCTAACTTTCCTACTTAACATGAAATCTAGCTTTGAACACTCCCTAACTATTTATTTTTTAATAAATCACTTAACTATTCTGGGCCTCAGTTTTCTCATCTACACAACAAAGGAGCTGGAGTGGGTAATTTCTCAAGTTACCTTCTGGCTTTAAAGTTTTATTTAATCCATCCGTACAGTTATTACAACATATTCAAGTTACACCCCCTTTGTACTGTTTCTCTCACTCTCTTCCACTGACAGGTCGTGGGTACCTACCTCCAAAAGGTCTGAAGGATTTGGGTCCCTTAGAGGCTCTACTGAGTGGTCCCTCCAAGAAGGAACTAGAAAAAAAAAGAAAAAGAAAAAGAAAAAGAAAAGGAGGAGGGGTGGAACCACTCTTAAATCCAAGGTCATACAACCCTCCTGTTATTCACTAGGACAAGAGGTCCATCCCCAGTAAGACAAAGTTACCAAGTGATAGGAATCCATTCTATGGCCTCACCTGAAGCCACATTCAGTGTCCTCGCTATGGTATAAAAGAACCTAAAATGCCATTGCAGTCTGCCAAACACAGGATCACAAAAAAGCCCTAAGCCAATACCTGACAATGCATACAATGGACGCTATTGCAGTTCCTGAAAAACAACTGAAACGTGTAGTCATTTTGGAGTCTACAGTGGAATCATACCGAGGAGTCTCAGTCTCCCACATCCAGCTGATGGGGAATGCAGCTCCCACCGTCCACCAGCCCGCCGACCCCCACCCCGGGCCCAGCCAGCACAGCTCCTATTCTACTCACCAGCCAAGACTGAAGTTTCTCCTGCAACACTTGATGGCATCAGACACCCTAAATAATGCAGGAGAGAAGAATCACCTCAGTGTAAAAAGAAAAAAAGCCCATACCCAAAATGGAGGAAAGGATCATCACTGAAGTTCTCACTAGGAAGCCATTTTGGGTTTTTTTTTTTTGAGTTGTTCTTTTGAGAATTTCTCTCTGGGGGAGGGGAAGAGGGAACGACAGACAAAAGAAAAGAAAATAAGCCCACCACTTTTTTTTTTACACTGAGACGACTTCTTTTCTTCATTATTTAGGGTGGTTTCCCTGCAACAGTTGATGGCCAAGGATATCAAACCTTAAACTCAGAACATGGCAGGTGAGTAAAAGTTGACCCTATTTTTCAAATAAAAGATCAGTGTTCTCAAAACTTACATATGTAGTCTTCTTAAACAGCTCCCTCCTCCCTCCAAACAAACTACCTTGCTGGTCCAGCCTGAACAACATGCACAAAGACTTTGGCTTCCTTAGAACAAGCCATTGAGACTTCCTCTTGAGATAGGGCATCAATAAGGATTCACAGGTTATTCACAACTCAGGCTCCTCAAAGGGCTGGGATTCCCCCCCAGTCAGACTCCTTCTGTACTGCTATGCCCACAATCTCAGAGGTGCTTCGAATTTTCTGTACTAGGGCAGATAGGGTTTTCAAAAACAGCCAGTCACACAGAACAGCTCTGGACCAAGCCATTTCCCAATCCCGGATGGGAAGTTGCTTCACGGTTTCTCTTGTTACACAGCATTGCCATGGCAGCAAGAAGGTTAACTCCAGGATGAACCTGTTCAACTGACTGAACCGACAAGAAAACCTGAACCTAGATCAGGATCCTGGTCTATTTCATGTACTCAAATGTGAGCCCTAATGAATTTTAGATAATTAAGAAAAGTAATCTATCTTTCCCACTTAATTTTGTCACCAGAACAGCCTAACAAAACCTGGAGAATGCTCTTATCTTACAGGAATGGATTCCCATCCCCATCCCTGCTGGGGCAAGACACAGTGGTGGAAACTTGGGGCTGCAGCTCTATCCACGGCTTCCCCCACCATCACCCCAGAGCACGCATAGTGACTGTCATACCCTAACATTACACAATTGAAGGCACATCGCAGTTACTGAATGATGTAGGAGATAGGGGAGCATCTCTGTGTGGAAGCCATAAAGAAAAAAAGGGAATGAAGACCAAGGTCCCACACCCCACACCCTCCCCAAGCAGCTCAGATATCCCAAGATAGTCCTTATTGTTTGAAAAATAGTTTGTAGACCATTTTATTTAAATATATGAACAACCAATGGGCTACTGCAATCCAAGTAAACTCTTCACATTTAGAACCTTTGTGAAGTATAGTAAGATAAAGTAAGACTGTTTGGTCTTTGGCAGATTCCTCCTGCCCCCCCAGACCGGGACATAGAGATACAGATGAATGTTTATATAGTTAAAGAGCGGAGGCCCAGGAAAAATTCCCCACCCCACGCTGGCTCCCCAACCCAAAAATTACCATTGGCCCCTGAGAACACCCAAAGACCACACCCTCCCAGGTTTCACACAATATCAATTGCAGGAACAGTCGTGCACGGCAAAGTATAAGTTCTATGCATTTCACAGCACAGAAAACCCTTCTTTCAGAGGGCATGCAAGTTGCCGGAGATTACACCCCCAAGTCTGGTGCTCTTGTGACGAGCAACTTACTGGCAAACACATCTCCCAGTGTTGTAAGCAGGCAAATACATTGAGCACATTTTGCTGTATTTCCATCTATTTGCAATGCCTGCACAGTGTCTGTCTCTGGCTGTTAACTTACTCATTCTTGACAGAACTCTGCTTTATTGATTGCACTTTTTAAAAAATGCCAAAGGCATTTTCACACTTGTTAGCTTGACCGCCACCACTAGGGTATAAGAGCAAGTGTTCTCTATGCCTTACTTGCTACAGTCTCCTCCTTCTTTGGAGAGGATTCCCGTAATGGTAACGGTGATGGGGGAGGCTGGTGCCAACGACACAAATACATTTCTGTGGTGGAAAGGTACGGCAAATCTTCTATCTCACTTGAGAAGGCTTTCTCCTTGGGATGGGTGCTGGGTCCCTTCTGGGGAGTGGAGAGTCTTGGCGGGGTGTCCACTGAAGACCGGGTCTTTTCTGGCGTTTCTTGGCTCCTCAATTCCCGTTTACAAACAGTTTCAGATAAGGAACCACAGGGCTCCTCTTTAATGGGAGAGTGCTTAGGAGTTTTTGTTTTGACTTTTGAAAATTCAGGAGCCAGTTTTTTAACAGGAATCTTTCTTTCTGTACTTCCAAATGGGGATTTCCTATTAGATAGGGAAGAAAACATAATACAATTCATTCACTTTTGGATAAAATCTGATTTGATTTCATTTTGGGGTAAGAGAACTAGCTTGTACTCAGGTATCTAAATATCTAGGCTCATTTGGCAGTCATGAGCAGAAACAGCATTGTGCTTAACAGTATATGTAATAGACCCTTAGTAAATGTCTGTTGAACAAGTGAGTTTCCGTGCTTAAAAAAACCTCAATGGTATCCTATTGTCTACTAAACCTAAAAAGGTCCCTATTTCCTCAAGATCCTTTAGCTAACATTAGGTGCTTATTCCATTCCTGTCAATCAGAGACCAGTCTCTTATTCTGCACCCCCATCCTATACTGGGCTAGATACAATCTCAAAAAAAAATTTTTTTTTTTTTGCTATCTGTTCAGTCTCTTTCTCCCAGCACCCCACATTCCTAGAATGCCATCTTTTCTTTTTACCAACCTAAATTTTATACTTCTTTTTCAAGATCCACCTGCTCCTTAAAGTTTCACTATTCTAACTCAAAATAATCTTTAATATCCCTAAGTCTTACGAAACTTAGTTTGTCTCACTGTTGTCTATCTGCCTATTTTATTGCAGCTGAATTTTTAGTTTCTTAAATTTATGTCATCCTCACAGCTAATCTCTTTGAGTACAAGGACAATTAGATTTTATTGTTTTATATCCACCGATGCCTAATGCAATGAAGGAACTTAACACTTCCTAACTTGAAGCGAGCTGCTATAGTTTTCCTTAAGAAACTCAGCTGTCACATTTGTTGCCCATTCTCTTTAGGATGTATTCTGAATTCTGTAATTATTACTGTGACCAAAATGTTCCTAACGGATTTTTAGAGCCTGCACAAGAATGTCTCAAGATTCTTTCTCAGCACAGAAGACCTCATAATTCAGAATATGACTGTATTAAAACGGATTCTGAAGTCCCAATCCCCTACTATCCCTGGAAACAAGTGTCCTCATCACGGCCAAACAGCAGAACAAAGTTATCAGCACACCTTTTGTGTCCCTTGCCACTCCGCCCACATGAGAAAGGCTTGGAAGGCAGAGTCTGGGATGTCTCAGAAAGCTCTGGCTGGCACTCCAGTTTAATTTTCTCTGATAGCTCGGTTTCCTCTCTCTCTTCAGTTTCATAGCCCTGAAACAGCTTATGCCTTTCTTTCTCGTTATCCTTCTTTACCAGCTGCATCCGCCTTTCCATACGTTCAATCCGAGCAAGAAGCTAAAAAGAGAGTGGCAAAATGCAGACTTAAAACAAAAAAATTAAGCGCAGATACTTAGTCCCATTTAGGAATCTGTAAGGTCTTCTCTTTCCATGAACCATAATAATTCGACTTACTCTTAATAGGCAGACATTAACCTAAACAGTTTTCCTTAAACACAATAGAGAAGACAAAGTACACTGCTTAATTTTAGGGGCTAACCTAGTTGGGCAGGGACGTGGGGGAATTTGTAGTTCATTCTTCTGAAAGAAGATCCTCTTTATTGGGAGGGGCCACAACATGCCTTTTAAATGGCATGGTCTCTGCTACTGCTAACCATGTCAGCTTGGTAGTTTCCAGAATTAACCTTAGGTTCTCTAAGGAGACCCTAGTGTTCTCCAAATCCTATCCTCTCTACTTCCACGCCAAAATGCTATACACAAGGGCAAAGTCCAAAGCGTACATTGAGAAGGAATTAAAAGCTCACACGGCCACATAGGGATTGCGGTGTTAGTTGAAAGGGGCCTGGCATGGGGGGCTGTCACCTAAACAATGAACACTGAATTTTGAAGAATTATAATGGAAACCATTACCCCTAAATCCCATCAATGATGAAATATGCACATTGCCTTGCTGCTTTGCACTTGAGATAACTGAAGAAAATATCTATTTATCTGAATATTGACTAAAAATAAAGTCTTTTAACTCTAAAAAGAAAACTACATAATCGAACAAGAAATGGGTGTCTATTATCATTGAAAGCTGCACATTAAAATGTTCTGTGAAAAGGTGCCAACTGTGCTACTTATACCCTATAATAAGAATTTTATTTGGGTTAGACAGTGATATTAATGTTGCCTCTGTTAACATCTATTTAGCTGCACAGATTTCAGTAGAGGCCAAACAACTGGAATAAGAGAAACAAGCTTAAGCAACATTAAGACTGCAATACACAACAGAAGCAGTGAATGCCAAGTTCAGACTGACACTCTATCCTTAACTTACCCCACTTTTCCTGCCTAGGAAAATCGGCAAAGAGGCCATTACCTCAGGAACTGAGTATAAACCTCCCCAACCAGGAGAGAGCCCCCCTCTCCACCATACTCTCATTTCATCCCCTTCTGTTTTGACTCACAGCCTTAACGTTACTTAACCACGGTCTATGGGTGACATTTCCTTAATTTCTTCTCCCACACCCCCCTCCAATGTAAGGAGATGCCGTGTTGTAATTACAGTACCATCACACCCCTAGACTGCAGTACAGTAGCTGAGCAGTGCCACCTCCATGTTGAGTAACTTCCACAAATCAACACCATGAGATATTTTAAACGAGACCTGCCCCAGCTCCCATTCCACCTTGCAGAATGCATTCTCCAGTAAAACAGCCACTGCCTGATGTGATTCATTTGGAGAGCGGACAAAATGAATAGCCCCCTGCTCCCTTGCTCAGCCCTTGGCACAAACCATGGAGAGAGAGAGGGAGAGAGGGAGAGAGGGAGAGGGAGAGAGAGAGAGAGAGAGGGAGAGAGAGAGAGAGAGAGGGAGAGAGAGGCTGCTGCAACCTTAACACAATTGTAGAAACCATGTTTATTTTTAGGCAGCTGTAAGGTATGCTAGCACAGTAACACCCCATCACCACAGCTTTCCTGATATCTGAAGGAATATGTTTCAACACATAAGGTGCCCTTAACTATTGCTGCAGTAAAAACAAGCCAACAGTCATGCTGCTCAGAAGTACAAAGAAAAAAAATAAATGACTTCCCTACTGCCTTAAGATTCTAAAATATAGAGGGTTTTTTTTTGGGGGGGGAGAGGGTTCGACTTAACACATTTAATAAGCTTACTTTCCCCTGATGCCTTAAAATCTTTCAGCCTCTAAACACCATTCTGATACAAGAGGGCTGGTCAGTGGGTCAGGTCTTAGAACAGATTCCAATGAAACACTGTCTGAAACCAAAAGCAGTCATCCTCTCAATATCATCTAAGAAAACTGAACCAGGATTCCACTGTGAATCACGTCTACCCCTCTGCCAATGAAAAGGCCTACCACTCTTCTATCCAAAGATGCTACAGCAGTGCTGAGAGCAACAGCTGCTTCGCCCTCTCCTCCAGGATGCATGTCTAACACAAAAGCTCTTTAATTTCACCCCTCCGTGAAGCCACCACAGAGCACCCCACCTTTGCGCTTCCAACCCCTCACAGACCAGGTCTTTTCCCACTCTACATCTCTCTCTCTCCCCTAACCCCTAAGTCTGGGGCTGTCATTTTAAATTAACCCTTTGGCACCTGCACCCTTCCCACCCCTCCCGCCCCCCTGGGAGGGCGCCCTCTAACCCTTCCCTCCAACCCAACGTGTCTGCGAGCCGGCCTCCGGAGGACCCGGCACCTAAGGCACTCCCTCGCTGGTGGCCAGCCTCCTTACCCCTAACCCAGGGAGACCTTAACCTCCTACAGCCCCCTTCCCCCGAGCATGCGCACGGCTCGCCCCTCGGCCCGCACGCCGATTAACCCCTCCCGTACCGTGTCCCTCTCCGACTTCAGCTCCTCGATCTCCTTCTCCTTCGCCTGCAGCTGCTGCTGCTGCTGCTCGATGAGGTCCAATTGCAGCAGAAGGATCTGTTTGAGGCAGGCGGCCTGGCTCGAGGCTCCCGAGCCGCCGCCACCGCCGAGAGGGCTCTTCCTCATACTCTTCCATCTGCCCTCGCTGGCCGCCAGGGTCCCGGCGGTGGCGGTGGGCGCGAGGGGTGGCGGCCCGGGCAGAGGTAGTGGTGGGGGTCCCGCCGAGTCCGAGGCGGTGGCAGCCGGGGGAGCCGCCCCACCCTTGTCCCCAGCCCAGGGCGTAGGCTCCTTGGCCGCCGCCACGAGCGAGCCCGTCTGAATGGGCAGCACCGCCTGGTACTTGGGCCGAGGGCTGCAGCCAGCTCCGGCCGCCGCCGGCTCCCCCCCGACGCCGGCTTGCTTGGTGGCCGGGGGCGGGCAGGGCAAGGGCACCGAGCCGCCCCAGCTCTCTTCCTGCTGCCCGGGGGCCGCCCCGGCCGGGAGCAACAAGCCCCGGCCCTTGCCGCCGCAGCCGGCCGGGGCGGGCGCGGGGCTCCCGCCCTGCGAGGAGGCCAGCGGGGGCCCCGGCTCCTTGAGCTTACGGTGCCGGGGGAGGAAGTGGGCTTCGGCCGCCCCGGGCTCGTCCTCGGGCCCGCCCAGCGCCGCAGCCCGCTCGTAGTCCAGTCGCTGCTCGGGGTTGCCGCCGGCAGGGGCCGCGGCCGCCTTGAACACTGCGGATCTCATGGTCATAGTGGTCCGGAGCGGCGCCGGGGACCGAGACGGAGGCGGGGGGTGGGGAAGGGGCGAGGTGCGGGGGGTCGAGGACGGAGGAGGGGGAGGGGAGTTTGGCGGGCTCGCCTCAGCAGCGCGGCAGCAGGCCTCGGCTAACGCGGCTCCTCCGGGGCCCGGGCGCCATCCCGCCGGCACGCGGCGAAGTGGAGGCCGCGGCTGAGGCCCGCCGCCGGCCCATGGGGGCCTCGCCGCCGCCTCTGCTGCCGCCGCCGCCGCCTTCGCCTCAGAGGCAGGAGCTCGCGCCCAGCCGCCCCCGAGCTCATCCCCGGAGCTCGCTTCGGCCCCCCCTGGCCCGGCCGGGCCCGCCTCGTCTCCCCACCCCACACCCCCCCTTCCCCGCCCCGGCCCCCCGCCCCGGAGCTCGCCTCAGCCGCCCCGAGCCTCCATTTCCCCCCGCTCCTCCTCAGGAGGGGGTGGGAGGGGGGTGGGTCCGCCCCGAGCCCTCCTACTCCGGGAGGGGGGGGTCTGTCACCTCCCCCGGGGGTCTCGGCGGCTCGGGGTCCCCTCCCCCACAGTCACCCCCGGCGCCTCAGCGTTTCCCTTTAAAAAAACGGAGCCGCTCGTGGCCGCCACAGCCGCAGCCGCCGCTGACCGGAGGGCGCATGCGCCGCGAGGGCAGCGGGCGGGAGTGAACCCGGAGCGGAGAGGAGGGAGGCGGGCCGCGCTATTGTGAAAGGGGCCGCCGCCGCCGCCGCCGCCGCCGCGAGGGGGGCGGGGAGGGGGCCGCCCGGGGCTGGCGAGGGGAGGCCGGGGATCAGGGCGGAGGACCGAGCAGGCCGCGGAGGAGCGGGGCGAAGGTGGGCTGCCGGGGGAGGGAAGAAAGGGCGAGGGTGGCGACGGCGGATGGGGAATGCGGGGGCGCCAAAGGAACGAGGAGGCGAGAGAACGGAGTCGAGAGGAAGGAAGGGGGCTACGGGAGGCAGAGGCGCCCTCCGTGGACTGGTACCCGTCGCCCCACGCACCCGGCCGGCGCTCCTTCCCCGGACCGGCGGCCCCCGCAGCCCTGCAAACCTGGACCAGCGTCAGGATTCTGCCTCCTCTCGGAGCGTGGGGGTGTTGCCCAGGGGCAGAATTCTAACCCGCCACCCCCTCCACTCGCCAGCGGCTCCACGAGGGTTCCAGCCCAGACACGGAAGAACCTCCGGTTCCCACAGTGCGGAGAGCCCGTGCTGGCTGCCGCCGGGGGACTTGGCCACAGCCTCCCTTGAGCGAGTACTGCCAGTTACCAACAGTTCTTTCCCCACGGCTGCCTCCCCAGCCTTCCTGCCATTTCTAGCATCTTCTAAAATTTAGAGGTTCCTGAAAGGTTGAAGCAAAGGAAGTCTCAGAAGGGATTTTTTTTTCTTTTTTTACCTTTACTGGGAATAGGAATACTTTAGGATATTCTGCTATGCCGAGCATTTCTTCCCATCTCTGCGTTCATCGTCTGTGTGTGTCTCATTTCCAGGTAACTTTAGCCAGTAAATCCCCACAGAATTCCTCGTGGAAAAAATTTTAAGTAGTTTTAATTGGTCGTTCCTCTTTTCTGCTGAAATATATATATATATATTTTCCAATCCATATGGAAATGAAGATGACTAACATTCTTGGCCTAATGTGAAACCTCTAATGAAAACTATACCTTTGCCTTGTGGGCCCAAAGCATGAAGCACTGGACACTGAAACAAATGGGCGTGAGTGTATTAAGAAGCCAAGAGCGCGCCAGTCCTCTTCC